>DXKC01010422.1:0-12941 GCA_031170775.1 Cymbopogon citratus
CTCTAAGTATGTAAATCATATGAATGATGAAGAACAAGTATGAGCAAGGTAGAACATTCTCATATAAACTATGGTCTAGTTCATACTCATCAAATATCATATGCTCAAGACTATACTCTAGTTCATATGCAAGAATGTATAAAGTAGTAAAAGGCATGAACAAGGAAGAACTCTTTATAGTATATTACCAAGAGTGTAGCACTTCTTCCTAGGATACAAGCTCTCCAAGTAGCTCAGCCCTTGCTCCACTACTAATCTAACTAACTAATTCTAAAGAGGAGGTAGAGAGTGTGAGGTAGAGAGCTCTAAATGAGTGTGTGTGAGTGGGGGTGCCTCTCCTCTTCTTTTGTAGCTTGGTGAAGGTGGTGGAGGGGCATTCTAGTAAAAAATCGACGCGCACCGCCCTCCTCTGCATTAAACTTACCGCCTCGTCAAAGCCGGGCCTGAACCGCCTTAGGCGTGCGCCGGCCGGCCCCGGCGCGCCAGCCGGCCCCCTGCCGAGGCCGCTCGGCCCGAGCTTTGGTAGGTGGGCTGTCCATCGGCCCTGATCATCGTGTCATCACGTTTTTGGCCCAAACATTCTCCTGTTGGGCTGGCTTCCCTTGATGTGGCAAATACGTCTTCCGGAAAAGCGCCTTTTCAGTGTAGAAATTCCCAATACTTCGTGTATTTCCTGCATAGTGACAATTCTTCGAGTACAAGTGGAATTCTATCAGTAGTAAAGGTATATGTGTGTATAAATGTATAATTCACCCTTTTTTGGTTCTAGATTGGTGGTATAAATTCATTGTTAAGGACCGCCAACAACGGTGTCGCAGATGCGGGGAGCGGCGCAACGTGTGGCGAGGACTCAGCGCGGCTGTGGCGGGAGGTCGACGCGGGGCGAGCGGCTCTGGTGCTGCGCGCAGGGCAGAGTGGGGAGGAAGAGGGGCTGAGGGGTGGCAGCGTCGGCTTGGAGAACCCGGAAAGGGCGCCGACGGGTGCGGCTTGAATAGCGGCGGCTCAGGCTAGGGTTCGGGCATGGACGTCGATGTGCCATCTGATGTGATGGCCGGATACGCGGCAAGCATCGGCACGGACGTCGAGGATGCAGGGTCTGGGCGTGTGCGTGCTCCACATCGAGCGGCGGCGGTGGCGCCTGGGAATGGAGCGGGCGCTCCTAGGGTTCCAGGAGGCAGCACAGTTGCTGGTCCAATCGGGCCGGAGGCAAGGCAGCGCTACTGGGCTGTGCACGCGGAATGGGCCAGGCAAGGAGGCAGAGCGAGTCAGGCCTGGCGAGTGATGAGCTGGGTCGCAGCGCTGCTGGGCCAGGGCGCGGGACAGGACGCATGTAGGCTCCATTGGTTGGGCTGATTCCTGAGCTCGGGCCAGATAGGTCTTTCCTATTTCTTCTTCCTTTTCTATTTCCTTTGTTATTTATATTAGCTCTTTCTAAACTATGCCAAAGGCTCCTACATGTATACATGTATACCAACCATGCATACACCTTAGTGGGGGTCCTCTAGGGGTCATCTAGGGTTTAGGGATCCATTCCAAGGGTTGGCAAGGTCAAGTCAATGGTCGTTTGACTTGAGGAGTAAGAGATAATAACAAAAGGGATTTGAGAGATATTTAGAGAAGAAGCAGAGAAGTGGAACACGTCTCAAGGAATTGAGACGAAATTGGTACAGACATGTGCACTCCGACACACAAGAATAAGCTGGCAAAGAAACTCCAACAAACTCATTCAAGCAAAACTATATGTATGCAACAATTTATTTATAAATTGTTATTAGTTTGACATGCTTCACGCATTGCAAGAAAATTTTTAAAAAGTTTGTATTTTTGGCTTTCCAAAAACCCGGGTTGTTACACTCATCGGTGTCGGCAGTTCAGCAGGTATGTACTCCGTATCGTGCCTCACTTTTTAATACCGCTCCTTAATAACAATGTCACTAATACGGTTTTATTGTTCCTGTTCTTATGGCAATGATCTTTTTCCATTCTTTTCATTGTTGTGAAATTTCAAAACTCTTATGCTCATTTCCAGCATTTAAACTTCGCCAAAGAAAAAAAACTGCTCTGTTCTCTACATTTCAGTGGACAGTGACAGAATTTTTCTAAACTCTGAAAAAAAATACTTTTGGAAAAAAAATAATTATGTTTACATATCGGATATCCTATTTAGCTCTTTTACAGGAAGTGGGATGCCACTGTTGCCTTCCTTATTTGTCCGTTGTAAACCAAATAATAGATGATGGAACCCAGATGCATGGTGTTGAGCTCCAATTACCTCCTCAGCCAATTCGACAAACTACTGCTTCAACAATGTTTTTTTGGGCAAATTCTGGTCTAGATCAGTACACATCATATGAATCAGCTTCCATACAGGCCCTTACAACTCTACAAACAATGTTCGGTTTCGTTATTGTTGACTATAATATACATATGGTTTGTTAGTGTATAGAAGTTTGGCACGACATCTTTTTCCAATAGCAAATAGAGGTATTCAACTGGCAAGGCTTATCACATCAGCTCCTCAGCAAAATAATATGTACTCTTCATCCGTTTTACAATGCGCGCATCAGCTTATTGATGAAATATCTCTTATTCCATGTAGGAATTGGTATTCTCCATTACTTGGCCAAACCCTAGAAATGGCTATATAGTTGTCATACATGGGCCTAATCATATACTCCAACACCCCCCGCAGCCTGAACTACCGACGCAGCGGAGTTGCAGACTAGACACGAAAAGAAGCAACACACAGGAGCCCCCACAGATGCAACTAGCCACTGGTGATGTTGAGGCTGGAGCGAAACTCGGTGAAGGTCGAGGATGGGAGCCCCTTGGTGAAGATGTCGGCGAACTGGGAGGTGGTCGAGACGTGAAGGACCCGAACATCGCCGAAGGCGACGCGATCCCGGACAAAGTGTAGATCGATCTCCACAAGCTTGGTCTGCTGGTGCTGAACAGGGTTGGTGGAGAGGTACACCGCACTGACGTTGTCGCAGTAGACGAGCGTGCTCTGGGAGAGAGGGCTCCGGAGCTCGGCAAGCAGCTGTTAGAGCCAGGAAGCCTCAGCCACGCCGTTCGCAACAGCACGGTACTCCGCCTCGGCACTGGAGCGGGAGACCACCGGCTGGCGCTTGGATGACCAGGACACCAGGTTACTGCCCAGGAACACAGCGTAGTCGGAGGTAGAGCGCCAAGTGTCCGGACACCCGGCCTTTCGTGGTTATTGGCAAGAGCTCATTGAATCTATCGTTTGGGGTGTCAGTGTAAACAACGAGCTCAGTGGAGACAGACTGGTAGAGGAGCAGGCCGTAGTCGACGGTGCCGCAGAGGTAGCGGAGGGGACGCTTGAGAGCAATGAGGTGGGGCTCTCGAGGATCATGCATGTGGAGGCATACCTGCTGAACTGCATATGTGATGTCCGGCCTGGTGAAGGTGAGGTACTGAAGGGCACCGGCGAGACTCCAATAGGCAGAGCGATCTAATACAAATGGACCCTTGACCTCGGACAGCTTGCCCTGTGTGTCGACCAGAGTGGAGCAGGGTTTGCAGTTAGTCATCCCAGCGCGCTCTAGGATATCGAGAATGTACTGCCGCTAGTGAAGGAAGAGCCCGGTGGGGTGAGGCTCGACGGTGACCCCGAGGAAGTGGTGGAGTACCCCCAGGATCTTCACTGAAAACTCATGCTGCAGAGAAGTGATGAGCCGGCGGAGGAGGGACTCACTGGTGGCTGTCAGGACAATATCATCAATATAGAGCAGGAGGTAGGCAGTCTCAGCAAGAAGAGTTAACAACTCCTGCCGACTGACTGCAGTAGACTGTCTTAGTGATGGTACCATGCAAGAAAGTATTCTTGACATCCAGCTGGTGTACCGGCCACGAGCGAGCAAGAGCCAGGGAGAGCACCGTGCGGACGGTGGCCGGCTTGACGACGGGGCTGAAGATCTCATCGTAGTCAACACCGGGGCGTGTTGACACTTCTTAACATCACTTAAGTGTAGGGTTATGGGGTTGCTATGCTAGCCAGAAAACAAAAATTTTCTACCTCATAAACCAGGATTTACTGCTTGGGATAGGTCACGGGATTACCACTAGACGCGCAGATGCAGCGGAAGACAACTTGATGTCGTTGTACGCGTCACAGCAGCCGATTCCAGGCCATGTCTGATCTCGCCGCCGACCACCGTAGCGTGTCGCCGACCACATTCCAGACCACGTAGCCGACCACTCCAGACCACCGCAGATCGTCGCCGACCACTTCGCCGACCACCGCAGACCACCGTGATTCGTCTTAGTGCTCCAGATGCAGCACCTCCGAGGTGTCCCACACGTGCAGGGAAGAAGCGATGCAACTCGCCGGATTGCTAGATCCGCGAGGAGCTAAGGCGTGAGCGTGGGAATTAGGGCGGCTGCCAAAAGGCGTGGAATCGATTTCTTCTTGCCGCACCCTACCCCTTGCTTATATAGGCGTCCCTATAGGGTTCCGAGTTGGAGGCCCAATAGTAAACCCTAAGCCTTGTCTAATCCGGGTCCAACCCGTATTAGGCTTCAAGCCCCTTAAGCGTGCGACCCTATGAGTTCACGTGTACATAGACATGGACCGAGTACTCCTACTCGTCCAATAGTTGACAACAGCCTCTAGCAAGGCGTGACAACTCCTATGCATACGTAATGATCATATCAGACGAACCACAGCCGACCACATACATGTTATTCCTTTTGCCATATGATATATGATTCAACTCGTGGGTTAACACTTAACCCAAGCACGGCCATACATTTGTTGATTCAATCACTTGAGTGATCAGTGATATCTCTCTCACGTAGAGAGGGGCAAATTCCATCTTGACCGTCTATGTCTCACAGCATGTTTTCCGACCACCCAAAAACTATCTTTATAACTGCCTTGTTACAGAGCAGCGTTTGACAGTCCCTAAGTAGGCTATTTCACATCTCGAGTACATACAACAATCTCAGGTCTAAGGACATAACGTACATGACACAAATAGAGACAATCTCATGTTGGGTTAGTCCAGCTTACATGTCATACATGTGCCAACATCGTTAGTTTGACATCTCCTTATCTATGACTTGTGAAACATAGTCATCAACTAACACATGTGCTGGTCCATAGTTCAAATGTGTGTTCTCACAAGAATGCCGACCAGGGACAATATTAGAATAACCATACAAGTAAATGAGTTTCACAAACAATTCACATAATTGTCGATCAATACAAGTTGTCTATAATGGATTATTCATTGAACACTTTATATTATTCATAGATACAACTGGAATATCATCATCTTCTTGATTACCTCTAGGGCATATTCCCAATATTAAGTTAGGTTGTCACAGTCCTAACATGATACTAAGAAATATTGATAAAAATAACTGCTAGACTTTTACAGATGAAATATAAGGATCTGCAAGCGCACAGATAATTTACCATTATAGCATTTCAACCAGGAAGTATTCGAGGTATTGTTATTTATATTTAGCTCAAGGGAAAGAACTAAGGACTTAAACAATGAGATAACTTACAAAATATGCCTACTTATGAGTAATGGGTTACACAGTCATATACTTAACAAGGGGGTGAGCCATGATAAATAGATAATATGAATTATAGGAGCATAGAGAATTAATCACACAACGATTAGAAATAGACTACTCAGCTTAAGGTAGGTTGACGTCTGATTAGTTCAAGAGATATAATCTTCTAAGTAGTTCTAATTACTAAGTCATTCATCGATCCTAACTCTAGACCACCATATATAGCATAACAGACTCTTCATCTATATAGAAGGAACATTGCTGTAGAAAGGCAAGACAGAGCTTAACTTTCTATGCAATTGCGGTTCTACCAGTCCTATTAACAGGGGATGGACTACAAAGGACTCAACGGAACTGTCACTTCTGCGATCTACCACACGACTCGGCCAATAGGGGGCATTTGCAGGTAAACGACATCTAAGCACCATGCTTATATGAAATCTACCACCTAACCCTCCCGTGAAGAGAGCTAAGTGCTTTGCAAACTTATACATAAACTCATTATCAATCATAACCATATCAAATATAGAACTAGAATAAACTAAGAACATAATAAATATCAATATAATAATATTTAGAATAAAGTCAAAAAAAGATACAAGAAATACCAATCTCTGGAGATGAAGATCTGAAGTTCCGAGCACAGGCGTCCGACTCTTCCTCTATCTAATCTAAATCTATGTAGAATTGTAGAACTTAGAATAGCTATTCTAACTCTCTGGTGGAGAAATCTCTAATTTCCTGGCTCTTCTAATGGCTACCTCTGAGAATAATGATTTTCTTCTCTTCTTCTCCCTTTCTCCAGGGGGAGGGGCTCTGTTTATATAGTCCTGATTCACCACAACCCTTGGATCAAACTGACATAAACATATGATTATTATTCATCCTCAAAGTTGGTGGAGGCAGGATCTGCGGGGTTGAACCCCATTGGTCCAGCTAGGCAGGCGGGCGCCTGGGCCCACAGGCGGGCGCCAGGTCACCTAGCCAGCTTAGCCTCTCTTTCGGTCAGGTGTCTTCTCGAAGCTTCCAAATTACAGAAAAGTTGGTTTTCAGATTTTATCTCTATGTAAACCTGACATGTTGCCCTTTTCTTAATAATTCCTGATATCCCCTGCATAAACAAACATTCACCAAAACTCATGAAAATTGTTAGTTAAAACCCTAAGTCTATGGTGATATTTATTTTATATCCCCTTTTATTTCCTTAGTTGACATATAATTTTGATGGTTAACAACTGTCTACAAACTCCCCCAAACTTACCTTTTGCTCGTCCCTGAGCAAATAGCTACATGAGATGGATCAGGAGTTGCTACAATGCTTTTCATTCTTTTACATGTACACCTGCTTTAATACAAGAGTTCATTCCAGACTAGAGTGGACTATCATGACTTCCAAACTTACTCATGTTTCTTTTAACCATGGGGCTTTTACCTGTACTTGAATCTTGAGCAGTGGAAAGACAGAAAAATTAAGTCAAGCACTGTTGTCTCATGCTCTGTTGTTCCACCTCTGTTCTGGAGTTTTAAGATTTTAAAACAAAAATTAGAGTTCCTTAGTATGACCCTTTCAAGTCTCTCAATATATGATATTTTTTGGATCCTCACTTAGGCATTGAAAATAGAGATGCCTTCTCTCTTGCCCTCAGAATATATGTAGTATTTGTGGCATAAGGTATTTATACATCAGCCTTCACTCTCTCACCCTACATCTAATAAAGCTTATGTAGAGATCATAGGTGTGGAGATAACTAATGCATTGGGCCCGATCGAACCATGGATCCAGAGGAACTCATCATACAATCAATCCAGATGTGCATGTGTGGTTTTATATGTGGATAATAAAATAGAGAAAATATTTGTGAAAGGAGAAGGGGTGCAAATATAATTCTAATGCTCTCTTTATTTGGAGTGTTTCCTCTAACTTGAACTTTAAGAACTTGATAATATATTGGGCTTATACATCTTTCTTTCTTTCTTTTTTTAATTAGGACTTTTGTCTAATATTTTTCTTGCAGCCCATACTTTCTTTTACATATACACTTAGTAGAGGAAATAAATAATTGAAACTTGGAGCATTAAACTTATAATGGCTACCAAATGAGCAAGGAAAATATTTTTTGTGTTCTCTCAGTGTGAGAGTGAAATATTTTTGGAATAGGTGAAAATAGAATATATATATGGTGCGTACTTCCAGAGTAGAAGCAACAAGGGTGAACATGAGTGTGTATATTACCATGATTTAATCGTATGATGAGTCCCTAAGGGTCGACACAGCTTGAGCAAACACAAGCCCTACAAATATGTGGAGGCTTCCTATACTAAGAAATATTCAATTATAGCTGTGGTAGTATCATATAAGGAACTTATCACAAGATTTTTAATTTTTATAAATAAGTCTCCAGAATTTAGTGGCACTAGGAACATAATAAACAGCAGCTCAGACTATATCATATCATATCCGTCAACTACCTAGAATTAGTTTTAGCATATGCTCCCACATGTTTAAAGTGTAGAGTAAATTCAGTTGTTAAACAGTGTATCAAGTCTATGGAAGATCTCAAGTTTAAAACTAGGTACTTGAATAGAATTAGAGCAGAGCAACTGTTCATCATTTCCATCATGCATTCTTCAAGTTCTACATACTTTTATTTATATCACATTTGCAGGAAAATAAATCAAGCCTATATTACACTCTTTTTTATTTAGTTTTCATTTTTAGATAAACTCAAACTTAAACAGTAAATTAAACAGCAGATAGTAAACTAAGTAGAAAATATTTATTTGATTTTTAAAGTTTTTCTAACTTGTTTTTTAAATACAAAAAATAAACTAAAAAGAAAAAGAAAACTTACCTTGATACTGGGGTCCTCCCCCAAGCTAGTCCTCGTGCGGTGGTGGGTCTTGGACTCGAAGCAGTCCCAAGATGTCGTGCAGGGCAGCATTGGTTTGGCCCTGCCCTTGCTGGATGTTGCCCAGCATCTGAGTGGTGTTCTGGTTCCACTCACACTGATTAGCCCACCACTGTGTATTCTGAGCTAGTGAGTTGTCGGTGCGATTCTGGAATGCCACCTAGGCATCATAATGCTCTTGGGTGTAGAAAAACCCAGTGGCATCAGACGGGCGTCCTGGCTCAAAGTGATGGTGTTGTTCTTCTTCTTCTGTCCTCCCACTATAGGCATCAAAGGAATGCCTTGGTGGCCCACTTGATGGTCCTTCTCCTATGGGGATGAAGGGCTGCTCCTGGTAGTACTCATAGGGCTGGTAGGCTAGGTAAGGTATGCCTCTAGATTCAGCCTATAATGCTGGCGTTCCTGCCAGTCATCATAGCTAGCATATGCTGCCTCCTTCTAGATAGGGTCAGCATCGAGCCAGACCGGCTCGCGCTGATGCGTAGAGCGTTCAGAGGTCGTCCTCTAGTTTACCCTCTCATTGGTTGCCCTTTCCGTTCTACTTCTCAGTGGTCATGCCTGCAGTTCAACATGCAAAGTGTGGACAGAATATAATGCCAACTCCGGGTTAGGTAACCGGAGCTTGGCGTTGCCATAAGTCATGTATAATTCACCTCTCACCTTCTTCACCAGATGTGCATGATTAAAATAATCAAAACCAAATGTCGGCCTATGCTCATCAATAAAATCTAGAGAGGCTCCAATAAGCAGTCCAAGTTCTTTGGCTAGACGAGTGATAATAGAGCAAATGGCTACATCCCCAACTTTATAGTCAGAAATACTCAACCAGTGGTCAACTAGCGTAATAACAGGTGAAACCTTGATCTTTCTTATAGCTGCATACATCAGCTGCAAGTCTATGATTCTAACTTTGCTAGTATCATTCCTGGGAAAGAAAGCAGTACCCAACCACTTGTGTAGGAACTTGAGGGTAGGGTGCTCTATGTCTTTTGTGTGATTGCCTTGAAAGAATTGCTCCCTATAAATACTGGTCCAGAACCTATGTGTTTCAAAATCACCTAAGGCTCTCTCTAAGTCTGTTCGTATGTTTATTGGAAAGCCTAAGAGATCACTAAGGTTCCCCCAAGTAATTCTATATTCAATGTTAAAAAGCCTAAAATAGACTCCATTTTCAGTGCGTTGGAGGGTGCAAAGAAATTCCATGGTTAAAAGCTTTGACCCTACTTCAGTGATACTTGCAAAAGAAGCCCAACCAACAAACTGAAAGATGGTGTCAAGTTCATCAGCCATACCTATGTCATAGAGGAATACTTCGTTGATGACTGGTGTATGCATGAAGTTAGCTTGATCTTGTTGAAGACAGCCCTCTCTTGAGAATCTCTCAAGGCAAGGTGAGATGTCCTGAGGAGGATCCTTTGAGGAGCAACATAGGAAGAAGCTGGCGTAGGGATGATGGGACAATCGGTACTCATGTCGGAGCCGGCCCTTGATGAAGCATGCCAGGACGAGCTCCTAGTGGTCCTTCCCGTGATCATGTTTGTGAAGTTCTTCGCCCAGCTCATCCTGCAAAAATTCTTACAAACAATACTTGTGCAAGAGGGGTTAGTAAAAAGTTAGTGGTTAGCCGTCCAGAGTTAGCAGTCCGGGGGTTAGTCGTTCTTCCAAGATTAATTATAAGTTTGATTTGGATAGAATCTCCCCTCAAATTTTATAATTCTTAATCCTATTTGGGCAGCATCTCCACTAATTTTTCTATGTGATTCTTGCAGCACTACCCCTCTCCACACTAGCTATCAAGCTATTGCTCACTCTCTACTCTTCTCACTTGCTTCTCCTCTCTTTCTACCCTCTCCTTCTCTCTCAAATTCTCTCTGGGAAACTAGAAGTCTAGAGCAGGCTGAACAACTAAAATTCTGTGATGTGGGTGGTGCAAGGAAGCAAGGAGAGGAAGGCTATTTATAGAGGAGGAGATGGGCAGGCGGGCGCCCAAGTGGACAAGCGGCCGCCCCACTTCTAGCCCCTCTCCACTCAAGATTTTGGTGCTTTGTTCTTTGCTTAGTGGAGAAGCAAAGAAAGTTGGTGAATGGGTGAATTTCGGTGGAAAAGATGGCTGGTGGAGGTGAGTGGAGATGAGTGAAGGTGGGTGAAATAGTGTGATGTGATGTATGTGAGGTGTGGTCTATGACATGTGGGGGCTCATCTCTAATATTTTTTATATATAAATATATATAAAGCAGGAATTATAAAGTGAAAACTAAAAATACTAAATAATGCATGAAGTAAATATTTTTATGCTACCACTATAAATATTTTTAAGGGGTGGTTACTCCGAAAAATTATTTATATGGGGTGTAGATTTTTTTATTATGCAATGCTATAGAGTAAATATGCTCTAAGAGATTTTATGTAAAAGTAAATATGGGTAAATACCGAGTTACCTTCCGACGAGGGTTCAAAATTTTTTTTAAAGTCCTCCGAACTAGACCTTTCAAATTATTTATTGTTCTGATGATCCCAGAGACAGTATCTCTGATGGTTCTTTTATTTCTTTGGGCTCTACCATCTTTGCAGAAGAATTTAGTTCCGCTTTTGACTTGAAAGCAAATCGCTGTTCCATGCCATTTATGGTGAACTTGTTTTCTCCTTTCCCGACGTCAATGTGAGCATTGGTGGTACTTAGGAATGGCCTTCCAAGGATGAGTGACACCTTCGAGTCTGGGTGCATATCCAGTACTACAAAGTCTACTGGCACGAAGAATTCTCTTATTTTTGCTGGAACGTCTTCAGCAATGCCCAATGGGTACTGAACTGATTGATCGGCCAATTGGAGACACATTGATGTTGGCTTAAGTGCATTGTGGTTGAGCTGATAGTGCACTGATGCAGGCATCACACTGACACTTGCTCCTAGATCACAGAGTGCGTTGTTGAAGTAGTGACTTCCAACGTGACAGTCGATAGTGGGGCATCGTGGGTCTCTCTTCTTGATAGGTGATTTATTAAGGATGGCCACACTGCACTCTTCTGTTAGCTTGATCACTTCAGTAGATGGCAGAGGTCTCTTTTTGTTAAGAATATCTTGGATGTACTTGGCGTATGTAGGAACCTGTATGGCATCTAGCAGAGGTATATTGACATATAGCTTCTGAATTACCTCCACGAACATACCAAACTACTGATCTGATTTTTGTGGTTCTCTATTTCTATGAGGAAATGGTAGATAGTTGGTGTCTTGAAAATTTTGTCTCATCTGCTGATCTGGTACTAGATCTTGTGATAATACTTCTTCAGGGATGTTGTTCTCTTCTTCCACTATTGGTGGTAGCACTAGTGATGCTGCTTGTGGTCTTCTTGACGCTTTTGGATAGGGAGGATCTCTTGCAGGGCTCCCTCTTCTTATAGTAATAGATCTTACCTGCTCAGGGTTAGTGGCAATAGGCAAAGCAGTAGCCAGCTGTGGTATTCTAGCTTTCATCTTTTTATTATACTCAAGTTGATTATTAATGGCAGAAGAGAAACTATTCATTTTAATATTTATGTCTTCCAAGGTTTTATCATTAACAGCAAGCCTATCTTTAATGTCCATGTTTATTTTAGATTGCTATAAAACTAACTCTCTTAAAGTAGGTTGCTTGGTAAAATTACCTGAATTCATACCTTGGTTTTGTCGATGTTGTCTCCAATTTGGTTGATGAGGAACTTTTCTGACGACGGAGTTTGGATTATATGTTGATTCAATCGCCCTCTGATCTTCCTTGTACTTGGCCCTCTGGTCTAGCTAGTGGAGCAAGTTATCCATCTTGGTAGACAATGCATTGACTTCTTCTATTGTTTCTTCACTCTGGTGACAATGTTGAATGTTATCTTGGGACCAGCTTTGGTTGTCTGATATTTTCTCCAAGAGTTCCTTAGCTCTCCCAAGAGTAAGTGACAAAAACAATCCTTCAGGAGTAGCATCGAGGTGCTCACGCATCTTTTGAATTGATACATGATAAAAGCCTTGTATGAGTAACCATTCTTCCATTCCATGATGAGGACAATCTTGAATATATCCTTGCAGGCGTTCCCATGCTTCTGAAATAATCTTTTCTCTTAAGGCATTGGTCTTTCCTATTGGGAAGAATTTTGCTAGAAAGGTCTTGGAACACTTTGCCCATGTGTTGATGTCTTCTTTACTGGCATAAAACCACTGTTTCGCTCTTCCCACTAGTGAAAATGGAAAAAGGCGAAGTAGTATGATATCTTGATCAACTCCTTCTATGGTGATGGTGCTTCCAATCTCCATGAAGTCCTGTAGATGTGTACTTGCATCTTCATGTATCTTTCCACTGAACTAGATAGCTTGCACCATGTTGATGAGGCTTGGCTTGAGCTCAAACTCAAGATTCTCAGTTGCTAGCACGGGACCAGTGCGGATATTCTCCACTGTCGGGGCAGAGAACTCCAACAAGGTCTTTTCAGCCATAGCTTCAAGTGTTGGTG
>DXKC01010461.1:0-16523 GCA_031170775.1 Cymbopogon citratus
TGGTGGACCAGAACCTGATCTTCTTCTTATGTATGGTCCTGCTAGATGCCATTTAGGATTTCCTGCATGGAGATTACGGTATACTGAAATTATGTAAGCTCTTTATCAAAACACTAATATTCCTAACTGCGAAAATATTCATCATTATAATTCCATCCTATGTCACCACAGTTGACAAATCTCTAATATTTCTTGTTCCAGGTATATGGGGCCACTGAAGTCAATGAAATATGGTGCCATTGTGAAAGCCTTGTATAACTTCTCAAAGAAACACCAAAATTATGGTAAGCTTGCTTGTCCAAAACTGAAATTAACCTTTAGCGTTTATTAACTTTCACATTTTCGCCTGTGTCATAATTTTCTCTTCGTATAGGAGTTCTAGCTCTGTCTTGAAGTGTCCTTTGTTAACAGTTTTGCAGATAGGCTACAACTAACTAGGGTTGCACATGTTTAGCCTTGTTAGTTGTTTTTTGTTGCTACCAGGGTGATGTAAATCTTTGTACAGTTTTTTTTTTCTTTTTAATCGTCTAATAAAACTTGCGGCAAAGCTTTTGCCGCCCTTTCTAAATAAAACATGAGTGTGCTCTCCTCTTACTTTTTCTGTGGTTCCCACGCTTTGCTATCTTGTGAGATCTACATATCTTAGGCATTAATGTGTATCTAGTGGTCTCAAAATATATTCAGCGTTGATGTGTGGAAAAGAAATGATATACAACATGTCCCTGAATGTGCTAGCATTTTTAATCCTGATTAGTGATTAGGTATAAATATTTGCTCCTTTGGCTGACTCCAAATCTTTTCCATCTCAGGGAAATGATAGCTGATACTGGTTTAAAGAAACCATTTGATCATGGAGAAACGACACCATGGTGATCTCCTCAGGATGCATCCGTTCGATTCTGCTGCTGCTTAAGTACAGGAGTACTTAAACAGTGTTTGCTTGTAATAACAAGATCAAAAGTCTGTTGTCGATAGAACATACTTGCGGGATGACATCCCACTGTAAAAGTTCCACCCATAGCGATGAGCAATGAAAGAACCACAAGAAACCTACCATCTCATCTATTATTGCCTATGCTATGATTCCTATTGATTTATCTGCTTTTGTTGGATTACTACAGCACTGTCCATGTCGATCTTTAAAGAAATTAACGATGTTGGAAATGAATTAACCTGGGGAATGGAATTGGGGGAAAAAATTCCAACAGAAACATTTAGCCCTGTTCTGTTTGCCTTTTTTTATTTTGTGAAATTGTGTTCTGTTTGCCTTCAGCTGGGAGAGCGCGGGACTTGAGTGAGGGAGTGTGAGACTGACCGGTGAGAGCTGGGTCGTCTCCAACCTTGAGAGGCCATCGAACCCAAACCCCAGGCCTCTCCGTCCGCCCAGCCGTCCCCCATGTCGTCGCAGTGCCCCTACTGCCGCGCATCGGGTCCGGCGCGGTGCGCGACGACTCAGCCGCCGCTCTCGCGCGCCGTGTCCGAGTGCTCCGCCTGCGCCCGCATCGTCGTCGAGCGCCACCTCCACACGCACCCCTTCTTCCCCCTCCTCCCCTCTCTCCATCCGCTTCCCCTAGTCACCCCCGACCTCGCCACCGCCGTCGATCCCGCCCCCGCCACCTCCCCCTCCCCCGGCGCCGAAGATGACGAGGACCCCTTCCTCCCCGCGGGCTTCGTCTCCGCCTTCTCGGCCTTCTCCCTCGAGCGCCACCCCGTCCTCGCCCGCTCCGCCTCGACCTTCTCCGGCCTCCTCGCCGAGCTCGAGCGCGCGCTCGCCGTCGACTCCGCCGCCGCGGCCTCCAACCCGGACCCCTCCGGGCCCATGGTCTCCGTCGACAACCTCCGCGCCTACCTCCAGATCGTCGACGTCGCCTCCATACTCAGGCTCGACAGGGACATAGCCGACCACGCTTTTGAGCTCTTCAAGGATTGCTCGTCCGCGACCTGCCTCAGGAATCGTAGCGTCGAGGCGCTCGCGACCGCCGCGCTCGTGCAGGCTATCCGCGAGGCGCAGCAGCCCCGGACGCTGCAGGTTTGTTTGTGATTGGCACACGCACGCCGTGTGTTTGTTCTAATGCTCTAGTGCAGCAGAGATTGGTATGCCTAACTGTGAAAATATAAGCACTTCAAACAGTTCGTATTTAGGACTGGTTATATGGATAATTTATAGTTTTGGAAACATAGATCTTTCTGTTTCACAAGATTTGATTTGATTTTTCTGGAATTGGGGATTGTGTGAGTAAAGTCAAATATGCTAATGCTTTTAATTCCAAAAGATATGCTACTTTCCAACATATTGAAATAGCGCACCAAAGTCACCGTGTTAATTAGTGTTAGATCACCGGAATTCAGTGTCCTTTTAGCCATGATATCTAGTTATCTACCATGATTTTGTGATTGCCATTAAGACATTAACATTGATGGGAAAAAAAAAAACTTAGTTACCTCACTGCATGCAGACTGATGCTGTAGTTGTAGCTAATACATATCAGGGTATCTTTAACCCTGTTGCGAATACCTGAATTCAGTCAAAACCATTTTAATGTTGCTTCATTGACAGCCAATGAACCAAATGCTTAGCTTGGTTATGTTTGATTTTTTTTACACAAACACTGGATGTAGCATGCATTTTTGTTTAATGCTATAGGCCTATATTGGTTGATTAGATATTGTCTGCTACTTAGGCAAGACCCAAGAGATCTCTATGCTAACAATATACCTCAGAAATAGATAGCAGGAAAAACTTTAAAAGTACATGGCAAATATCTGAAACTAGATATAATGCTCATGTTACACTTATTTTATCAATCACTACCAATTCACCTTTGTCTTCTACGTGAACAGGAAATCTCTACTGCTAGCAACCTTCCTCAAAAAGAGATAGGAAAATACATCAAAATACTCGGTGAATCTCTGAAACTGAGTCAACCACTTAACAGCAATTCAATAGCTGTTCATATGCCCCGATTTTGCAGTTTGCTCCAGCTGAATAAATCTGCTCAGGTATCAAATGATCTGAAAAATCTGTTACTGAAGTACTATGCTGAAAATTAATATCCATTTTTAATATATTGTATGTCGATCTTCAGGAACTTGCAGCTCATATTGGCGAGGTGGTTGTTAATAAGTGCTTCTGCACACGGCGGAATCCCATAAGTATATCTGCCGCTGCTATCTACCTTGCATGTCAGCTTGAAGACAAGCGCAAAACTCAGGCAGAGATTTGTAAAGTTACAGGCCTCACAGAGGTCACACTACGCAAAGTGTACAAAGAACTGTTGGAGAATTGGGATGATTTGCTCCCCCCTGACTATACACCTGCCACACCACCAGAGAAAGCTTTCCCCATGACCAACATTTACTCAGGGCGCTCAGCAAGTGGCAAGGATCTGTACCAGGATAAGATATTCGAGAGTATTAAGCAAAAATGCCCTGAAGCTGCAGAGCCTGACCACATGGTCATCGTGAAAGAAGAGGAAGACAAGAAAACAATTGCTCTTGGTCGTCCACTTACAAAACCTGAGGCTCATGAGTTAGGCAAGGTGTTCCGGCCACCAAATGCTCCTTTCTCGACATCTCCTAAATCTGATCGTGACAAGACGGAAACTAGTGTTCGTGGGTTCAATCTTAATGAGTTATCATGTGCGATGGATTCTGATAGAACAGACATCACAATGAAGCCAGCCTTCGGTGACCGATTGTCGAATGAATCTAATGCGATTCCATCTCCCAACAGGCAGCCTTTACCATGGCAGCTTAAGCAGGGGGCGCCTGCAGCAACTGGTCCATCATATCCAAGGCTTGATCTTGTAGCTGCTCTGAAGGGGATTGGGAAAAGGAGTGCTGGGGATGGTGGTGATGGCCGGGATAGAGAAGGGAAGTAAATAGTTGGTGCTTTGTGGATGTATCATGTATGTCTGTAGTAGAGTTAGTTTGGCCACCTCCATGGCTGTTGTCATTCTGTATTTGTTTTGCCTCGTGCCAAGGCTGTGAAATGTCACTCCAGACGCTTTAGCTTCTGTGGTAAAATTTCACTAGTGTTTCCGTAGTATTTACCTGACTAAGCTATCACTAATGTTTCGTGCAATGAAATGTAGTTCCTATGTATTCCTATTATTTGAGCACTGGTATGGCCTTATGGACAGTCTATCCAAGCGATGGTAACTATTGATTGTTCGTTTCCTCCAAACGATACCGTAACTTGCATAGTTTTATCTGAAGTCACGGTAATATCCAATTCCATGATATTCTTTTCTGAACAAAATCATGATCTTGTTTGAAAGTAATGCTAAAGGAGATAAATCTCGTCCAAGTTTTGACCTGGATCTGGCAAAAACCAGACGACACCCTCGCTTTGAAAGTAGCAAAGCTGGAGGGGCTCAAGCGCAAATGCTCCCCGAATCGGATAATACGCCGCGATAGCGAAGCAGAGGTCTATCCTTACAGAGGTCTCCCAAAACCCACCGCGGCAAACGGCTACTGCTCCTTCCTCATCCTCCCCTCCCCTCGCCATGGCCGTCCCCGTCTCCACCTCCACATCCTCCACGCTCCCCCTCCTCTTCCTCCATCGCGGCACCGCAAACCCTAGCCCCGCGGCTCTCTCCTTCCCGTCCTCCCTCCGCGGCGTGTCCCTCCACTCCCGGGCCGCCGCCGCACCGCCCGCAGAGACGCTTGACGACGGCATCCCTGACGCGCCACCGGTACGTGACTAGACTGATATTGCCGTGCGAGTAGGTATTCGCGGTTCCAGGAACTCCGCATGGGTTCTGAGGGTTACAAATATGCGCTAAAATGTTACTCCTGTGCTTTCAGGAAGGGGAGGGAATGGGAATTCCGTTGCCGTCGTCGATTGGGGATGATGGGGAGCAGGTACCTTTCCTAATAGCTAAAAGTTCACGGATTATGTTACTGAATCTTTTCTTCTAATATTGTTGCTTCCATGATCGAATGAACTGTGGAGACTTATTACCATATAAATTGGGTCTCTCTCTTTTATTGCTGCATAGTATTGCATATTTTATTTGTAAATTGCACATCGTGCTCTGGGTGTTTGTGTAAGTGGCATTGAGAAATGGGTAAGAATGCAGCGATGCTACTTGCCATGGTTACATTGTGGAGTAATTTGATCCCATGACTCAAACTTTGTTTGGAGTGTTAGAAAAAGGACAGACAATATCACAGTTAGCACATTTGTTTAAGCCTAGTCTTACTGTAAACTATTGTTCATGTGAGTGCGATTTGGACTTCGGAAATGTATGTTTTGTAAAAGTCCATGTCACGCTAGACAGTTTAGCACCCTTGATGCTTATGCATAGTTACCAGCACACGATTAAAGAAACTATACATGAATCTGTCCTTCAAATCATTTCTATTGAATTGGAATGAGATATCTGAGGGTCTATGGCGGTGTACCTTTCCAGATTCAACTTAGCACTTGAAAGCTTGCTGGATGGATTTTTCAAAATTCTCTGCCAATTAATGCTCTGTTCCTCCTTGGAATTGTTTTATGTACTTGAAAATGGTGGCACCAAGTGTTAATCATTAAGAGATGTCCACATGTTCAATGGCCAATGCTCTAAACAAGTAGGGATCCAGAGCAGTGGAACAAACAATGTCTAATC
The DNA here is from genome assembly GCA_031170775.1 of Cymbopogon citratus. Taxonomy (NCBI): domain Eukaryota; kingdom Viridiplantae; phylum Streptophyta; class Magnoliopsida; order Poales; family Poaceae; genus Cymbopogon; species Cymbopogon citratus. The sequence goes on from DXKC01010461.1 coordinate 5,619, forward strand.
AGTAAGAGGTGTCCACATGTCCACAAGTAGTAGGTTTATTCCTGTCATATTTTGTGTGTGTGTTAGTTTATTTTCCTGCTACTGTATGTTTGTTCTGTCATTCAATATAAACAATAGAGCAACTAACGACACAGCACCTTCTTTGCTCTAAGTGCCTGAAGCCTTGAAGTCCCCAAATTATGTAATAGGGAAAATAGGAACTCTCTCATTGAATCAAGATAAAGGGAGAAGGATATACACTATTCGTTTTGATGGGGCCTGGTTATAAGGTGTTGATTAAAGGTCTATGCATGTACTACCTTTCCTACAGTTGTACTAAATACAAGTATATATATATTCTATCCTAGATGTGCAAGCTGTCATAGGCTTGCAAATTTTGTGTAATAAGTAAAATTGTATAAATTATTTTTACAGACAAATTTGTATAGCAATGTCCAACTTTTTTCTTAGATAAAGGAAAAACTCCAGTTTCATCTCTTGTGACCAAGAGAATCAGACTAATATTACATCAAAGTTCATTAATAAATAATAAAACATGGCTGATTCACGACTCAAGCCTGGTATTGTTTGGCCATACAAAAGAAGTAAAGAAATACATAGTGGCCATCTCACGTGCTCGACAAACATGGAGGATGCATTCCTTGTTATTGTCACGTCGCTGTAATTGCGCCCACTGCTGTAAGCGAAGTGTTCCCTTGAACACAGTTAGCAATATCTAACTGTGTCGTTGTGTTTAAAATTCAACAAGTTATGACATTCCTCTTGCTTGTATAACTCCTTGGTACTTTCCTTAAGGAGTAGCTTACTCCATTCTAAAATAGATGTTGTCAACGTATGTGCTCAACCTTTCATACTTGTATAGACTTATTTACTTTTCTCACATGGAAATGGTCAATTCGGAAAAGGGCAAAGGCTTGTTTTGAAGATCATGTCCAAAATGGCTATTAAGTATTCCCCTTGCTCCAATTGTAAGTTGTTCTGACTTTTCTAGATGCACAATAAAACTACATACCTAGACATAGTATATACCTAGTTTCATAGCAAACTCTATGCACCTAGAAAAGCCAAAATGACCTACAATTTGGAATGGAGGGAGTAGCAAAATAGAACAGAGCTAACACTGTATAATCTGCCATTGAGGCTACTCCTTACAATTGTATGTTTATTTGCTGCTTCATGTTTCTGCTTGTTAAGCATGTCACCGTGAATTTGTGTGCAGTTGTTGTATGGAACTTCTGGAAAAGAAATTGTTACAAGGCCTTGTGCACAGTTGAGCTCCTCTCATAGTGATTCTTTAGATGTATCACAAGAGAAAATAGTGATAATAAACAGATACGGAGAGAAACTTGTTGGTGTTTTGCATGAAGCTGGATCTAAGGACCTTGTAGTGTTGTGCCATGGATTTAGGTCATCAAAGGAAAGTAGAACTCTGTTAAGTCTTGTTGATGCATTGACATCAGAAAATATCAGCATATTTCGTTTTGATTTTTCTGGCAATGGAGAAAGTGAAGGTATTTTTGAATATGGCAACTACTATAAAGAAGTGGACGATTTACGTGATGTGATCCTACATTTTAAAAAACACAATCGTGACACCCATGCTATTGCTGGCCACAGTAAGGGAGGTAATGTGGTTATCCTCTATGCATCCATGTATCACGATATATCTAAAGTTGTTAATCTGTCTGGAAGGTTTAATCTGGTACGTGGAATCGGAGATCGTTTTGGAAATGATTACATGGAAAGGATTAATCAGTATGGTTCCATTGATGTGGAAGACAAAACAGGACGTATCATCTACCGTGTGACCAAAGAAAGTCTGATGGATCGTCTTAAGACAGATATGCACTCTGCATGCTTGTCTATTGACCCAAACTGCAGGGTGTTGACAGTACATGGTGCTAATGATGATGTTGTGCCATCAGAGGATGCTCTAGAGTTTGATAAGTATATAAGCAACCATGAACTGCATATTATTGAAAGAGCTGATCATAGATATGCATCTCATCAGCTTGAATTAGCTGCAATTGTACTGAAATTTATTAAATCTAGATGAGGGTAGGTGGAAACAAATGCAGCCATGGCATACCTTACTTGCCCCGATATTCTTTTTCTGCCAATATTCTTTGTAGATTAATTTTAGTTAAGAACTGTTTTATTGAACATTTATATTTTCAGAATATTACTATATTTGGCCCCCCTTTTATAAGCAAATGCATACACTAACCTTCACAAATTGAGCTTAATTAACTGATGGCATTGATGTGTCTTGACTCCTGCCAAGTGCCAACTATTAGTTGACTGCATTTTGTAGGAAAACATAAGCATGTCTGTTGCACAGGAAAATGAAGTTTTATAAGGTTTCTTTTTCCTATAGGAAACATATTTAAATATTATATTATCCTTACTCTAAATCAACCCCATGTTTTTATATCTTCACTGTCCAGTTTGCCTGCTGAAGTTGCTCATCTCTCTATGACTAACAACTCTTTTTCTTAATGTCTGTTCTCAGCTTGCACCCAAGCAGAAGATCAGAATCAAGCTGCGGTCCTACTGGGTGCCATTGATAGAGGACTCCTGCAAGAAGATAATTGAAGCTGCCAAAACAACCAATGCAAAGACCATGGGTCCTGTTCCTCTGCCCACTAAGCGGAGAGTCTATTGTGTGCTTAACTCTCCTCATGTGCACAAGGACTCACGGTTCCACTTTGAGATCCGGACGCATCAGCGGCTGATTGACATCATGTATCCAACTGCCCAAACAATTGATTCATTGATGCAACTCCAGCTCCCTGCCGGTGTGGATGTTGAGGTTAAGCTATGATACTGTTGGAGCTGAACTTTTGAAAATTTGATGTAATGTGGTACTCATTTTCTGCAGCTTTTCACTTTGATCCTTTTTGTTATCTGGGACTGAAAGAAATGTAGAGCCTGTACTAGGAAAGGTGTTCAGATTTGAATCTGTCTTATTTGAAGTATATTGAATGATAAGGTTTACACTAGTTATATACTTGTATTACTGTACCGGCACCACTAATTTTTTTCGAGCAAGTAGAATTATAGACATCAGGACTGAATCAGGCGATTGATCAGTAAGATTGGTTGATTCGTCTGGATAAGCAAACTACTCATTCATACTGGTTGCACTGATTCTGGGACTCAACAGACTGACGAAGCTTTCTAGTTTTATGTCTTTTCGACTGAGCTCACATGCGCATATTTTATAGGTAACCAAGTAAGCAGCAGTTGTAAATCAATCAGTTCTCTTTTTCTTTGAGTGGTTCTAAAGCAACTATTTGACTAAATGCCTATTTGGATGCATAGGGTTAATTATTAGTCACCTAATTTTTAGTTATAGCCCATCTAAGCAAGGGGCTAGTAGGTGGGCTAAATTTTTAGACAAGTCCCCAACTAGTTAACCGCCTAGCTAGCTAACCTAGTTAATTTAGACTAGTCTTTAGCACCAGCTGATCCAAACATGCCCTAAAAAGACATAAAAGTACCTGTAAGAACAAAATGAAATTCAATGCAATACACTATTACTTGGGTGGGAACAGGCTTAAACTTCCTGTTGCAAGTTGGAGGAAGCACCAAGGCTTCCTATATACCAAAAAAACAACCGTTTTGTTCTATACCGAACTTTCCAAAACTGTAGGAAAATAATATACAAGGGATGCTGTTTTTTTTCCTGCAGAAAAATAAGGCATAAAGACATATAAAGTTGGTCTTTAGCAGCCCATGGCCTCCATAGTCTATGTTTCTAAATCCTCTTTCCCTATCCGAGACGATCGAGACGAGCGTTGCTTCGCGAGTAATAAAATTCATAGATTATGCTTGGGGTTGGGAATGACCCATATGATCTTGTCTTCACGTTTCAGTGCTTTGGCCATCCTTTTCTTAATGTATCGGCTGCTTGGTCACTAGAAGAGTCAGATGCTAAAAGTAAATCTGATTGGGGCACTGAAGTGGCATATGCTAGTCTTCAGATGTAGAGTAACCCAAAACGTCACCATCAACTTACTCATTTCATTATAGCACCATTTTCTGGGTTGTCTCAGTACGTTTTGAAAACCATAACATATTTATATAAGCTTCTCATGTTAAAAGGAAAAAAATGTTTTTTTTTCTTGATATAGTAAATAAATAAAAAATGATATAGTAATTATCAAGAAATTTTAAAAAAGGTATTTTACAATCGCTACATATATAAAAGCAAACTTGATATAGTAAATACTTTATTCCTAGTGGTCGCAGTGATCTGGAGGTTCAAAAGGCCGATGCAATTTTCTAATTTGTATGGAGGAGACTTCTTTCCTCTTTTCTTTTGGAGTGTTTCTTTTCAGCTGAGCTACAACTAATCATTCTTGTTGTTGAGTCCATTTGTAGATAACTACCAAAATCGGTAAGTAGTTCTCAAATGGACTTAGTTATTGACTAAGAAATTCAAGAATACATGAAGGCACCTGAAAATAATCAGGATAAGCTTTTTGAGTGCTACAACTGATCAATCTTGTTGTTGAGTCAATTTTGTAGATAGCTACACCAAAATCAGTAAGTAGTTCTCAAATGGACTTATTTATTGACTAAGAAATTCAAGAATACATGAAGACACCTGAAAATAATCAGGATAAGCTATTTGAGTGGGCACTAACTTAAATTCATTAGTACGACACATCTCTACTTGATTGATCGTCATCGGTCCCTGTGCTCCACACCTGCACGGCTGCACCAATATAGCCAAGAAACATGTTGCACACGCATACTCACACCATGGTTAGTCAAACTCAACCATAACCGTTCATCTCCCGACAATCACTCATCACAAACTCGACATACAAGGGAACATATCAACTTTGTGTTCTGAAAAAAACTAGGCTCTCTTGGCAGCAAGCAACAATCAAACTATCCGAAATTTTCTTTAAAGTCCATTATTCCAGTTGACTGGTGATGTTGCTTTTCTACGGATCAAGTGCTCAACATTTTTCCTGAAGAAAAAGTAGATATGAATAAAGTTGGTCTTTAGCAGCCTGCAGTAAGCAGCCACACAGTCTCCATAGTCGACAGCAGCCCCAGCCTCCACACTCTAGAGTCCACGTTCATAGTGCCAAATAGGCAAATAGCCATTCTTTTCGCTGGTGCGAAAACGACCCCAACACATTGCGGTGACTCGAGACAAGAGTTGGTCGACGGCGAGTAAATCAATCCATATAAGCTCTGATTGGGGATGGAGTAAATCCATGAGCTCTGCTTGGGATGGCCCATATAATCTCGGCTGCTTGCTCGCTACTAGAAGACTAGCATATGCAATTTTAGTTGCCTAATCAAAGATATCTTTTGCAACTATAAGATGCACGCACGCACGCGCACACACATGTCTACAAATAAGCCACAAAAAAAGAAATTTGTGTGTGGAGATCAATTTTTTGATTAATTTTGCATTCACACGAACAGTTGCTTTTAAAGTAGATTTATTCATTTCCTTTTATGAAAAGAGAGCAACTTTTCAATTAACTTTGCATTCAGGAGAGCAAGTATAAGCGTTGCATTTAACATAGATTTGTCCATTTCCTTTCACGAAAGAGAGCAACTTTTTTATTTTTTGTGTTCACGCGAACAAGCAAAACCGTCGCTTTTAAAAGTAATTTACTTTTACAAAAAGAGAGCAACTCATTGATCAATTTTGCGTTCACGCAAACACATATAACCGCTGCATTTAACATAGATCTCTCCATTTCCTTTGATGAAGGATAGCAATTTTTTTGATCAATTTTGCATTCATTCGAGCACGTATAACCATTAATGCTTTTAAAGTTTAGCAGTGTGACTTGTTACATCCGAAGCAACCTACGTATATGGGTGGACATATAATAACTATAGATAGTATAGAATTGAAGTAAACGACTATGATTCATATCAATTGTGTGTTAGTAATTTGTACGATTCGGTTCGATTCAGACGTCAATTTTATTTAGCCTTTTGCGTATCGTATATATGTCTGGATCATTACCGCACCCACGCATGTATACGTACGCCCTTGCATCATCACTGGATGATGATCATGTGTGCCCCTCAAACGTGGGCCAATAGGCCGTAAACCTCTCTCTCTCTCTCGGTGATGATTCTTTCCTTGTCAACCAAGGAGATAGGAGCTTGCGCACGACGACCCCGGTCAAAAGTCCAAGATCCATTCGGCGGTTGGTCCCACTACCCATGCATGTGGCGCCAAGATCTTCGCTGCGACGAAAGATCGGGCCGCCGCGGTGAAGAAGCGACGACTTTCTCAGCGTCTCGTCACCCCGAACGTCACCGGGACCGGATCCTCTGCGGCGTTCGCCGGCGGACTCTGGGGCGCGCTGCCGCCTGCGGCGTGCGCAGCGGATCCGGGATGATTAGTCTGACCAGGAAACGTGCAACTCCCTAGGTCTCCTTCATGCTGCTTAACCGCCACTCATGGTCAAGGCTGGGACCTGGCGCGGGGCGACTGCAGCGACTGAGCTCTGTGCGTGCATGCACCTGAATCCTGGTACTGTGTGGATAATCTTCGCTTTCACATTTGCTTCCCATCAGTGTGAAGAAAAATGATCCTCCTTGTATAAGTAAGGCCTTGTTTAGTTTTCTAATTTCTCATTCTAAATTCACTATGCAAAAAGAAGATTCTCCATCACATCAAAATGTCGACAAATGCATGGAGTACTAAATGTAGATGAAATCAAAAACTAATTATACAGTTTTATTATACTTTGCGAGACAAACATTTTAAGTCTAGTTAGTCAAAGTTTAGACAATTTTTACCAAATACAAACGAAATGCTACAGGAATTCTGATACAGTGTTTCTGACTTCCAATTCACCGATCTAAACAAGGCCTAAGGGACAAATTTCCAGCACAGAATTTTCACAGCACAGAAGTAGCAAGCGACGTGGTTGGTTTGGTTCTGTATAGGGACTAGCTAGGCGAATCGCACCTCTTGCTAGATTTCATTTAAGTGGTCTCAGATAAAAACGCAACAGAGCAAAGTGCAACGGCACAAAGCGCCCGGCTGGCCCGCAGCGCATGGACGGACGGACAGGAAACTAGCAACAGCGACCTCACGCTCACGGGCTCCCACTTGCCCCCGCGGGGACGATCGATCGGAACGGATCGAATATGTGACGGGCGGGCGGCGGACGGCACCTGACGAGGCGCCGCAGCCCTTTCCGCCGCGAAACGCCGCGCGCGGGGCCATGTCTCCGAGACGAGACGCGGCCGGGAACGTCGCGTCCGCCGTGGGGAACGAACCGCAGCCACGCGCGACGGGAGCGGGGAGGTTTGCGTGCGCCGCGCGCGCCCGGCCACCCGAGTCGGAGTCGCGGCACCCAATCCTCTCCTCTCCGGTCCTCCCCGCCACCGAAAAAGAAAAGAAAACGTTCGTGCGCCGCGCGGCCGAAACGTCGTATCGGCTATCGCCGTGCCCATGGGTTCGCCCTGGTGGCCGGTGCAGGACTGCAGAAGCAACCGCGCCGAAATGTAAAACGTGGGGGCACGGGGCAAGGCGTGCGCGTGTGCAATCTACAGTAGCAGCCATGCTGGTTGTGTACGACACACACGCAGTGTCGTGTTAATCTATCTACGGTAACATTCTAGAACCGTACGTCTCCTTTTAGCTTTGGTTAATAATGCCCGGGGCCCGGGCAATTGTCTTGTTTTTCTCGTTGTGGAAGGGCGGAGTAGGCGTGGTTGTGCTGCCTTTCCCTGGATGAATGCAATCGACAGATACTTGTCTAGCTCTCCGTCTGGTGCCGGAGGACATTTTCTCTGTTCTTTGTTCCTTTTGTTTTCCAGGACGGAATAACTATACTATATATATGCATCTGATGTAACTTATCATCAATTGCTTGTACATACCCGATTCTTCAAGCTGTGTCGATATGTTTCATTTCTCCTCCTAAACCATAAAGGCCTTTGGTTCCATGGATGGAAACGTTAATGTTAATGGAAACAAATCACGTAGGGGGCAGAAGGGGAGATCTTGATTACGTGATTTGTTCGGTTGACAAAAAAAAAAAAGGGTCGGCAGCTATTGCCCTCTCGATAACGGACCAAGCTAAACCAAATGGTTGTGGCAGCATCCGACCCCCTCGAAATCCCACGCAATCTACATTTTATTGAACCAAAACCTCACGTTACATGCATGAAATAAGCCTCTATTCTAAAAGGGATTTTATTAAAGCTTTTGGATAGAATAAGGAAACACAAACGCGAAGGAATGCAACAAATAGCGCAGATGTAAATATGGTAAGAAGAACTATGGCCGTGCAATGGGAAGGGCAGATTTGTGTGCCCGGCCCGTGGGTGCACTTGCCCACCCGAGTCGTGGTACGTTATCCTCTCATCCAGTACTCCCCGCCACCGGAGAAAAGGGAACGGTCGTGAGAAATAAAACGATCGTGTGTGGTTCACCGCGTGGCCGAGGTTTACCTGCACCGCGAGCGCCCACCCAAGTCACGGCACACTATTCTCTTCTCCGATCCTCCCCGGCGCTGAAAAAAAGGACACACAGTCAGGCGTTGTGTGTCATACGCCCGAGGTTTGCGTGCGCCGCGCGCCCCCAACCCGACTCGTAGCACGCTATTCTCTCCTCCTGTCCTCCCGCCACTGAAAAAGGAGACGGTCGTGCACGGTGCGTCCCGCGGCTGAGGTTTGTGTGCGCCGCACTCACACCCAACGGAGTCACTGCGCGCTATTCCTCTCCTCTTGTCCTCCTCGTCATCGAGAAAAAGGAAACTGTGTTGCACGGTGCGTCGCGCCGGATGAGTTTTAGTGCACCGCAGGCATGCTATTCTCTTTTCTGATCTTCCCCGCCACCAAAAAAAGGAAACTGTCGTGCGCGGTGCGTCGCCCGACTGAGGTTTACGTGTGCGACACTTGCTCACCTGAGTCGCGGCACGCTATTGGCTATCCTCTCCTCCCCGCCGCTGAAAGAAAGGAAATGGTCGTTGCGCGGTGTTTTGCGCCGCCGAAACAAACGACCTATCGCCATGCATAGGTTCGCCTGGTGCAGCCGTGCAGGAGCAACCCGCGCTGAAATGCCAGTCTGCGTGTGCGTGTCGCTGGGCCACGCGCGCCGCGCCGTGCAATCTTTTAGCTTGGCTATTGCCCCTGGGCATTACCTTTTCTGGCTGCTTTCAGGAAACCTTTTCTCGTCGTGTGGCAGGGCAGAGCAGGTGTGGCTCTGTTGTGTTCCCTTGATCACGACGAATGTAATCGGCAGATATTCGCCTGACTTCTTACATGCTGTTGTTTGTTGCTGCTTTGGTCGTTAAGGTTCTGCATGCTCTTCGACGGTCTCGGCATTACTGCACCACAGCACAGCAGTGACAAATCGCAAACGCTATGTGGTGGCGAGTGGTTGACACACACGGTACACTCAGCCAGCAGCTACTAGTAGCTTGCCACGAAAGAAACAGGTGCTTCTTCCTCCGCTCCTCCCCAGATACAATTTGGTCACGCTTCATGCACCTGTAAGGCTGTAAGGCAGCACGGAGGCTGCTTCGTTGAAACTTCGCCGTCTCGGTTGCCTGCCTGGCTACCTCCTCCGCCGCAGGCAGACACGTATATATAGGAGCGCAAACACCTGACGCCTTGTGTAAGCGGCCACACCACAACCTCCTCGCTTTCGCTTGTCGCTCCGTCCTTCGTCACCGAAAGAGCCCAAGACATCCTCCGGCCTCCTCTGCTTCGACCGCGCCGGCGCCGCACGCATGGCAGCCTGTGTCGACAAGTGGCAACCCACGCACGCCGGCCGCCTCTCCGGCGCCATCTACCGTTTCTTGCCTGACGACGCCACGGACAGCACGGCGGTCACCACCGCGCCGGCGTCCGCGAGCGGCGGCGGCGACGACGTCTGGGACGAGGTGCGCGCGGAGGCGCAGGCCGACGCGGACGCTGAGCCCCTGCTCCGCAAGTTCTACGGCGACCTCGTGCTGTCGCGCCCGTCGCTGGAGGCCGCCCTCGCCGCGCACCTGTCTGCCAAGCTCTGCGTCCCCGGCGTGCTGCCGCAGGACGCGCTCCGGGACCTCCTGGCCGCCGCGCTGGCGGCGCAACCGGACGCCGGACGCGCCGCGCGCGCTGACCTCCGGGCTGCGCGCGACCGGGACGCGGCCTGCGAACGGATGGTGCACTGCTTCCTCTACTACAAGGGCTTCCTCGCCCTGCAGGCGCACCGCGCCGCGCACGCGCTCTGGTCCGAGGGCCGCACGGCCGCGGCGCTCCTCCTGCAGAGCCGCGCGTCCGAGGTGTTCGGCGTCGACATCCACCCCGGCGCGCGCATTGGCTCGGGCATCCTGTTCGACCACGCCACGGGGATCGTCATCGGCGAGACGGCCATCGTCGGGAACGACGTCTCCATCCTGCACGGCGTCACGCTCGGCGGCACGGGGAAGGAGTCCGGCGACAGGCATCCCAAGGTCGGGGACGGCGTGCTGATCGGCGCCGGCGCCAGCGTGCTCGGCAACGTGCGAATTGGAGCCGGGGCGAAGATCGGAGCTGGGGCGGTCGTGCTGCGGGACGTGCCGGAGGGAACCACGGCCGTCGGGAACCCCGCAAAGGCGGTCGGGAAGAAGGCGGCGCCGCAGCGGCGGCCGGAAGAGCAGCCCGGGGTGACCATGGAGCAAGGCTGGTCGGACTACGTGATTTGAATACTTTCAGAGGGTCTAGGTGCAAATATTTAGTGCAGTAGAGTTTCCCACCAGAAAGATAATTGTGGTCGATGGCCACCGACATTATTCTGCAATAGTGATGCTAGGTATTATTCGCTATTGCTTAGAGCTGCATTGCCATATGCCATTGCATAATAGGGACAGGGAGAGGGAGCTCAATTATCCATTGAGCCCTAGAGCTAGTCCATATTGTTTTCTCTTTTTTTTT
>DXKC01010467.1:0-10306 GCA_031170775.1 Cymbopogon citratus
TACTTTCATTCTAGCCTTTTGGCATTGTACCCCCATTTAAAAAAGGGTTAATTGGATCAACGCCATTGTAATTTTGCTGTTTTTGAAGCACACAATTGCTATTCAACAAACTATGCCAGTGCCATTGGAATTTTGCAGAAGTTTGAGATACGCCATTATGTAGATTTAGAGGCGATTTGGACCCACTTTCAGACATACAAAGTTTACCGTATATTCGTATGGACAAGATTGCCCCTTCTTTTTCTCTCTCACACTCATTGACACATAGGGCCCACCAGTCAGCTCCTTCCTTCTCCCTCATCTTCTTTCTCCTTCGCACGGGTGAGCATGCGCTGGCTATGGCCTATGGCTGTAAAGGCCACGAGGTTCGAGTTAGTGTAGGCCGGGTGAGCCTCGAGGCTAACAGACGGAGCCGACGCCCCCGTGCCAACTTCAGCACGCTGAACCATGACCTAGCTTCACCCCGCGCGTCGCAGAAGACTCGCAGTGCCTCCATGGAACGGCATGGCCACCGCTGCCACCTCCCTGGGCTCCTGCGCTGGCCCCGACGTCGTCGCAGCTTGGCCCTTCGTCACTCGCACGCATCCTGGGTTGGAGCAGCCCTGCCTGGCCCCAGAACAGGAAGCCTCTCGGCAGCCATGGTCGATCCAAGGAAGAAAAGCTATTTTTGTAAAAATTCCATGTACGCGGTAGAGAGGATGAAGATGGTGGTCGATGTGCTAGAATTAGTTTTTGCTGGTGCTTGGAGCACGGTGTTAGCTAAATTGTTGCATATGCATTTTGTAAGCTTCATTAGCATAGAGTCAGCATCATAGCAGATAGGGGATGTGCGTGGTTGGAGGCGTGCCGAACCACGACACAGCCTGAGGTCATTTGGTTAATCTGCGCCGTGTTGGGTGTTGCGCACGCAGCGCGTGCGTCACTGAGCAACGGCGTTGCGCACAATGCATCTGTTGGCGGCGCATATCTTCTGTTTTCTCGTGTTTTCTGTTTCTCTCGCTCGCAGCCATTGCCGTAGTCACCACGTCGGTGCCGGCGGTGACCACATAGCCGACGTTGTAGTGCTTAGGTTCGAACACATGGGTGGGTAAAAATAGCACTACAAAAGGCCCTCGATTGGAGCTCGGATGGTCAAAAATAGCACTCAATTGGAGCTCGACAGCTCGCTCAGCAACAGCAGCTGCCCAGTGCTCGCGTGCGCTTCGCGCGTGGCGGCGTGCTAGCGGCGCCTGCGCTCACCGTTGGTGATAGCAGGACCCGCATGCGCTCAGTGACCAGAGATGAAGAAGACAGAGAGGGAGAAGAAAGAAGGAGATGACAAGTGGACCCCATGTGTCAATGAGTGTGAGAGAGAAAAGGAAGGGGCAATCTTGTCCATACGAATATACGGTACTTTTTGTATGTCTGAAAGTGGGTCCAAGACGCCTCCAAACGTACATAATGGTGTATCTCAAACATCTGCAAAATTCCAATGGCACTGGCATAGTTTGTTGAATAGCAATGGTGTGCTACAAAAACAACAAAATTACAATGGCGCTGATCCAATTAACCCTTTAAAAAAAACCTTTACTTCCCTAACCACATCCTCTCCAACAATATTCCAGTAGTGTTTATAAAAAAGAGCAGGTATACCGTCCACCCCGGGTGCCTTTAGATCTCCAATATTATCTAGAGCCTTTCTAATTTCCTCATTACTGTATTCTTTCATTAGAAAATCATTCATTTCAGGAGAAACTTTCTGCTGCACCTGATTCAATAGCTCCTCAAAACGAGTACCTGCATGTGATTCAAAGAGTTTTATAGAAGTTAGTGATCATCAATTTCAGTCCAGCCATCTCCTCCACCACCGCTCCATCATGTTTCACCAATTTTTATTCTATTAGTTCTTTTCCTTTCAGAAGCATACTGATGAAAAAACTTGTATTCTGATCCCCTTTCTGTAACCAGTTAGCATGCGCTCTCTGACGCCAATATAGGTCTCTTTGATATTCAAGTCTCTCCAGTTTATATGAAGGAATTTCCTCACGTGCAACATTTTCTCTATTAATCACCTTTTTTATGCATTCCTCTAGAGTTCTCCTTGCCCTTTTAATTCGTTTCTCCAAGTCTCCAAGTATATTTTTGCTCCAATCCCACAAATCCATTGATACATTCCGAACAGCTTCTCCCACATTACCAGCTTGGACTTGCATTGTTAGCTTCCAGGCATTCTCAACTATAGATTCACAATTTTTCTCCTGCGTCCATCCTGCCTCAAACCGAAACGCTGCTTGTCCAGGCCTGTTCCTTATTCTAGCATTGTCCTCTGTCACAACAATGACAGGTCTATGATCTGAATGACGTGGTTCAGCATTTATCACACGAAAATTTGGGAAACGAATTCTCCAATCAACATCGGTCACAGCTCTATCTAGTCTCTCTCTAATATATTGATCACTGTCATGATTATTATTTCTCCATGTGAAAAAATCCCCACCACAATCCTCTAACGCTTCTGTGAAACGATCCATGCACATTTGGCCACGGGGCTGACCCCCTTCTTTGAATATGCATGCAGAATCTATACACAAACTAAACTGATGGCCACCAACTTGCAGCAGTATCCATGTGTAGCAGCCACGAACGAAAACCAAATAAGCATATGTGTGTACTGACAGTTCAAACTATGTGTGCCCTTGAATATGCATGCAGAATTCATACATAAACTAAACTGATGGCCACCAGCTTGCTGCAGTATCCATGTGTAGTAGCAGCCACGAACGAAAACCAAATATGCATATGTGTGTACTGACAGTTAAAACTATGTGTGCCCTTGAATATGCATGCAGAATCTAAACACAAATTAACTAAACTGATGGCCGCCAACTTGCAGCAGTATCCATGTGTACGTAGCAGCCACGAACGAAAACCAAATATGCACATGTGTGTACTGACAGATCAACTATGTGTGCCCTTGAATATGCATGCAGAATCTATACATAAACTAAACTGTGATGGCCACCGACTTGCTGCATTATCCATGTGTAGCTGCCACGAAAGAACCCCACACACCAACCATCACCTGTTATCTCCAGGGAGCGACGACCTAAGTATATATAGTACACGAAGGGCACCGTTTCCTTCATCATTCGATAGACACTTACGCGCCATAAAACCTACCAAGGCCAGTAGCCCTCTTCCAATTCCAAACTGCAAAACATGGGTTTGGAAAGCATCACCAACTGCGGATCCGGCCATGGTAAAACCATGTGCGTCACGGGCGCCAGCGGGTTTATAGCATCCTGGCTTGTGAAGCTCATCCTTGAGAAAGGCTACACCGTGCGAGGCACTGTCCGTAACCCAGATTGGTTTCTGATCAAATTGCATTGATATATAGAGAGCTGTATCGTTCCATTCACTACTGAACATATTATTATATTTAAGCATATTGCAGGACAGCTCAATCTATAGCCATCTCTATATATAAATCGGTTTAAACCGGAGCATCTCTAGAACTACAATATTCACATGCATATAATAATTAATTAACTTAATCTGTTGTTCTCGTGCGATGCAATCCCAGATGATGACTCAAAGAACGCGCACCTCAGGGCGCTAGACGGAGCTGCCGAGCGGCTAACCCTTGTGCGCGCAGACCTGCTGGACAAGAAGAGTCTGGCCGCGGCGTTCCAAGGCTGTGAGGGCGTCTTCCATACCGCCTCCCCGGTCACCGACGACGCGGTACGTACGACGACTAATCTCCTTTTATACCAATCAACAAGGATACGATCGATCGATCAAACTAAAATGCACGCACGCACGCAGGAGAAAATGATTGAGCCGGCGGTGAACGGGACCAAGAACGTGATCAATGCCGCCGCGGACGCGGGCGCCATCCGGCGTGTGGTGTTCACGTCGTCGATCGGCGCGGTGTACATGGACCCAGCTCGCTACGGCCCCGGCGCTGAGGTGGACGAGACGTGCTGGACCGACCTCGACTACTGCAGGAACACCAAGAACTGGTACTGCTACGCCAAGACATTGGCAGAGCAGGCGGCGTGGGAGCTCGCCAGGGAGCGGCGGGTGGACCTCGTCGTGGTGAACCCGTCGCTGGTGCTGGGCCCGTTGCTGCAGCCGTCGGTGAACGCCAGCACGTGGCACATCCTCAAGTACCTGGACGGCTCCGTGCAGACGTACGCGGACGCCGTGCAGGCGTACGTGCACGTCCGCGACGTCGCCGATGCGCACATGCGCGTGTACGAGGCTCCCGGCGCCCGCGGCCGGTACCTCTGCGCCGGACGCACGATGCACCGCGGCGAGGTGTGCCGCGTCCTCGCCAAACTGTTCCCGGAGTACCCCGTGCCCACCCAATGCAAGGGCGGCGCCGGCGAGAGCAAGATAGGGTGCCGGTTCAGCAGCCGGCGGCTGGCCGAGCTCGGCGTCGGGGTCACTGAGGCCGCTCTCTGCCTGTACGATACGGTCACCAGCCTCCAGGTCAAGGGCCTGCTTGCATGTCCTGACGAGTGAAAACAGTTAACGTGGACACCTACCTTGTGTTGCTAAGGGAAAAATAATCCCACTACAGTTTAAGTTTGCTCGTACTATTAAAATATGATTGTTTGAGTGTGATGCTTGCAATATTATTTTGTTTTGTAGCCTATCATCACAGTTACAATGTAATATATTCAAGTTTTGATGTCATTGTAATGATCTGTCTCATGATCTTACTATTTAATTTGGGAATTGGGGAATTGCGGAGCGGATGCTCGATGCTAACAACCGAGAGAGGCAGTGCTCCATTTGGGAATTTGAGAGCCAAATTGGGCCCACTCCTCCAACTATCAATACCAGATAAATTTGGTCCTCGACCGGTTTTAAAAGCGGGTTTCTATTTTCACTCGGCATTGAAATGAAAAAGTATTGAAAAGTACAAAGTTATAGAGGGTGGTGGCCGAGGCATGCATGTGGCGTCATAAAAGAGCACGACCATGGCGACGTCATGCGCGTGTGTGGGACGAAGAGAAGCTCGCACGAAAAAGGTGCAATACGATAAATCCAAAGAAAAAGTTTGGGAAACGGGGCTATAAATTAACCAATGTGTGATAATACATTTTCTAGATGGAATTTTCACCTATGGCAACTATCCATGATAAATCTTCCATTTTCTTTACCAAAAGATAGCAATAGATGGAATATGCAAATTTCATTCTCCAATGCCCATACCTAAGTTGGATGAATAGGATCTATGAATTGGGAACAGAAACATTGACAACTTCAATTAACATGCCACTAGCCAATGGAGGTAAGGTCAGCTGGCCAAGGCCACGCATTGGAAGGATGCTGTCGGGCGCCGGCTGCGGGGCGGAGGGGGACGGACAGGGTGGGCGGCCTCGCCGACGGCAGGGGCTAGTTGCTCGCACATCACATAGTATTTGTGGGGACAGTGGTCGCGCATCGTGGACTAGGGCGCATGGGGTAGCCTTCTGCCTAGGCTTAGACCGAGACAAGAGTGATTGAAGGAGGGTGTTTGAGAGCCAAATTTTATGGGCTCTGCAGACTGGTAAATTTATTTTGGGCCAAATTTCTGGGCAGTGCCAGGCCTACCTACACTACCCGCTAGGCCTGCCACTGATTGTGGTTAATGGACTCGGACATTCTAATTCTTCCTCTTTTATGACATCTGCCGTGGTGCACGTGCTGTCAGCTGACAAGTGACGACAATAGTTAACAGTTGTTGACACCAAATTTTGGTAAGAAAATTTTCGTATATAGGATCGGGTGTCAGAAGAAATGAAGCTGATGTGGCATCAGCTGATTGAAGAAAAGGCTGATTTGGCATCAGCCAGCGTGGCAAAGCGTATTGGCTAAGCACGGATTCAACAAGGCAATAGATCAAAAGGAGATCACATCCAAGTCGACCAAGAAGGAAAGACACGACGGACTTCACCAAAAGGGAAATATTGGAGTCAAAGCTATCTTTTTATTATTATTTTGCTAGTTTTTAGTCGTATTTGATTAGAACTCTTATTTGCCCGGGCTACAAATATAAAGCTCCGGCCTTTGTAATTTTTTATCATCTGATCAACCAATACAACCGGCTTTCATGCCAAACCCTTAGGAGTAGGAGTAACGTAGATTTTCTCGACGAGATCTTCAATCAAGTTGGGCTATATCGGGGTGTCCAACCTCCAATTTGCTTATAAGTAATCGTTTTACCCTGATCTATCTCGTCGGTTTAGGCTGCAATGGCTTGTCCGATCTCTAAATCTGTGTGATTGATCTAGTTTCGGCTCTACTAACTTGGCAAACTAGTAGATTCATTAAGTTACTAATATTGTTTGTTCTTAATGTTTTATTTATTGCAAACAATATCTCTGCCCAATCAAAGATTAGTAGGTTTGGTCTTAAATCTTGTAGAATTCAAGTGATTTGCATGCTAGATCTATTATATGCTTGAAATTAAGCTTTCATCGGCTAATCTCTATTTAATCTTGATCGTCACATGTTGTGGGTTTAAAATTAGGTTAGATTTGGATAGGTTTGGAGATCGATATAAGACCGCCGACACGTTAGACCAGTCTTAGAATTACTTGTTTACTTTTAAGCATGTTTTATCCCTGCTTCATGGATCCCGAATCGGCTGTTTTGCCAATCTAGTTATGCTTTCACTAGTAATATGCCTATATCGGCTATCGGCTAATTACTAGATAGATCAGTTTTGTTTGAAAGGTCTGTGGGAAGCCGACGATCCATTAGACTAGCTTCCTGTGCATTTGATAACTTAATGGAATCAATTCATCAAGGCCGCTGGCCCGTTAGACCAGCCTTGATGGTTGTAATCTGTTCAATAATTAGCTGGTGTCGCTATATGCATATTACCCGCTCGAGTTGTGCCTATCGGCTATTTGGCCAATACAAGTTGTGCTTTCATGAGTAGTATATTTATAATGATCTTTTAACTAATTACTGTCTGGATTAGTTCTGTTTGTGGGATATGCGAGAAAACCGCACGTCATTAGGCCAGTCTGTTGCATATCTTTACAACTCTATGAAAGTGATTCGTTAGAGCCGCTGGCCCGTTAGACCAACTCTAATGGTTATTATCCACTCGATGATTAGATGAAAACATTATACGTGTGCTGCCTGCTCGTAATTGATATAGACTAAATCAAGATCGGTTAATTGAAATATGCTCTGAATTATACATCATTTATAGCATGTTTTTTGTTTCTGTCCTTATCCCTATATTATAACTCCATCGAAATGCCTTTACTTTTCTGGAAAGAATTAATGACATTTGTTTTAGCATCAAGTAAACTAAAATTAACATTAAGGGTATACAGCAGTAGGCACTAAACCAAAGTTTTATTGCTCATCATAAAATTACCAGAATTGCTCATCATAAAATTATCATAATGACAACATATAATTAACTCAACTATAAACACTTTGATAGCCGAAATAGAAATATTCATCTGCTCCGTTCTTGTTGCCGGTTGTGATTCATTTCTTATTATGTACCTGCTTTAGTTGTTCTATAGTAACGAATTTGGCCGTTGCTGCCTTAGATGCTTCATTGCTTGCAGCCCTAGTACTTCTTGTACTGCAAACGCTACTTGCCCTTTGTTTATCAGCGAGTTGAGATTCCTCCAGGTTGCCTTCAGGCTGCTTGTCCTGGCAACAAATAAGGTGGAAGGATAAAATTAGGTGCCATTTTGTGTAGTATCAGATGAAAGTTGTTTCAATTCACAGTCAATCTGATTTGAGAAGGCCAAAAGCTGTGGGGTAGGCTCATCAACTTGAGTATTCATGTTTGTTGCAGCCGTCGCCACCTCTGCAATTGCAGTGACATTGTTGTTTGGCTAGACAAATACAGACGGTTAGTTATAGAACCTTAAGGAAAGAAAGTCATTCAATAACTATCTTTCACAAATTTACATTTTGCATTACTAGTACCTGCTGTATTGCTGCCTGTGCTTGTCCTGCTAGCAACATTTGGATCTCTTACCTAAATGCTTCCTTATGAGCCTCCTTGTCTTCATAATTTCATCAATCTGCCGTGCATAAAATGACCTTTCAGCCTCCCTGTCACCTTCCCATGAACTCATTTGTTGTTGTAGCTGCCCAAATTCATTCATGAGGTCGAGGTATTCCTGATGCTGTTGCACTTCCCTACGAATTTGTTCCTCACGACCCGCATTCAGCAGCTGCCTTCTAGTTGGGTTTATTTCAAGGTACCCATTACCAAGCAACCTTTTTGATTTGCACTTTGTGACTCCCTTGTATGCCTTCTGGAAATTAAAATCTCGTTCTTCTCCTTTAGGGAAAGGAAGTTTCTCTCTGCATTTAATATCTTATCACAAATAAATAGCATTATAGATGTATGTGATCAGTAAATGTCCATTTGTCTAGTGATAACAAATATGAGATTGCCAACATGTTCTTAGCTTAATGGGACAGTTTTTACTTCTCTCTCTCTCTCTGTGTGTGTGTGTGTGCCATCGGTTTCTTTGAAACTACTAGCTCCAACAAATTTACCTCGATGGAGGGTTTGGGTGAATCAAACTGGTCTACTCCGTCACGCATGCACAAAATTACACGTTGTACAGAAAAACTAATCGTCGGCAAAGCCAAGGGTTTTTTTGAGTATCACGGAGCTTTCATTAAATCACATCAGGATTACAATCAGTGGCCGTGAGTTCGGACAACCAAACCGAAACATCATCAAGCCAAAAGCAACAACGATCAGCGACTGACACCGTACAACCGTGGCCGCCGACGTCCACTACATCGCGACCCCCGCCCTCCGCTGCGGCCGACGATGCCCTCCATACGAACCTGCCGGCCTCCACTCAAGAGATCTGGGGCAGGTGAAGCCTGGGCCCAACACCCCTCCGCAGCATAGAATTTTGATTTCAGTCTACTTTCGTATGTATTTTTAAGCAAGTTCAAAGTATACCTTTTGTTATGACCTTTATCCAATTTATAGCTTGCTCTTGACTTCCCAACACAACAAATATCTAATCTAATAAATTTCATTTTATATTTATGCAGCAAATTCATAGCCGTTGGCACATGGCAAATTGAGCCTGTTGCATTGTTTCAGTTCAAGTTCCAACTTCACTAGGTAGCCTTTAGTGTAGTTAACTAGAAGTCATACTGAGGTGTCATTCATCGAAGTTCTCATTGTGTGCGGTGTTGGTCAGATGGATCTGAATTGTGTGTATAAATAATAATGCAGTTGAGGTTTGTAATTGAGGACCCATGGTTTGCTTCTATTTATTTTTTTAACCTTCATTGTTTTTTTCCTGTCGGTTATACTGTCAGGGATAGGAGTCCAGAGCCAGCCTCAGCTTGGTAGTCAGGAAAAAATTCCTGAACGATTAACCGTCAGGAAAAGTCGATCTTTCCTATCAAGACGTTCTTGTCGGCTTATTCCTGATGGCTGACAATCAGGAATTATAATCCTGACGGTTTTCGGCCTTTTCGAGCCTTCCTGGCCATTTGATCGGATCCCACGGCTGATGTACAGAAATTGAAGCTTTTCGTACGATAAGAAAAAAAACAAAGGTTTCAGATTTTTTTTTTACTTCTTTTGATTCTCTGTTTTTTCCCCTGCAGGTATCTTTTACGTTTGAAAATTAAGCTCTGACTTTTATTTGTGCCCAATAATTGATTTGCTTCCATTCTAGTGATTCAGATCTAAAGTGTCCATGGTATCAGGAGATCTCTATGTAACTGATCTGCATGCTTCGTGCTCTCTGCTTTGACAATCTTAATATAATAACCAATTTGATTTCCATCTAGTTTCGATCTGGATCCAGATCATGGCAGCGTTGGATGGGGATGTCTTGATTCCGAGCCAGGTCATCAGGGCAACATGGAGAAAAGCCCGACAGCATGAGCAGATGGATGATCTGATAACCCGAGTATACGTTTCAAATTATTGATTTTTGACTATCTGAAGGATCTTATTTCCATTTCACATTTGAAATATAGAATGTGCCCACATGTGCAATAATTTGTTCATCGTGTATGGTCACATGGACGATTTGCGGCTCCTTGATCCGCTTGAAATCGGTTCCTTTTAAAGTTTGAAATAGAATGTGCTCATGTGTTGCAATAGTGTGTACGGTCATCTAAATGATTTACGACTCAGATTTAATGAACGATCGTCATTTGTTCCAATATGTTTTCAATCAAGCTCTTTACTACAGTCCCTTGACCCATCTTGAAAACCGACTTCGTATCGTTAATGGACACACGTTCTAATTAACTTGTCTCATCACGTGCTACGTGGCTGGGTCTCACATGCGAGACAGGCAAC
>DXKC01010525.1:0-10196 GCA_031170775.1 Cymbopogon citratus
AGGTGCTGCGCTACATCCAGGCCTTCGCGCACCGCTTCCACCTTCACCGCCTCGTCCGCCTCCGCATGGAGGTGCTCGCCGTCACCAAGGACGACGATGAGGGGGAGGAGCTGGAGGGTCTGGTGGCGTCGGAACGCAGCCGCCTCCCTCCATTGGTGTGGCCTGCAATGCGGCCGCCGGTGTCGCATCCATCGGTGGCGGCGCGGATGGACGGGGAAGGATACGCGCCGGCGTTTCGTTCCCTCAACCCCCTCCAGCCGCATCATGGCGGCGTCCACGGCGGCGGCGGCGCGGGCCGGGAATCCGGGAGGCAGTGTGTGGATGCATTTGGGAGACAAGTGAATGGATTCACGAGGAGAAAATCATGAGGAGCCACCGAGCCGCACGGAGGAACGGAGGCTAACGGACGTTAAAGAGCTGAGCTCGACTTGGACTGGACTCGGGCTTAGGATGGACAGGCCTAGGCCCAGGCGGGGCCTAATAAAATTTTGGGAGAGGAGTACCGGAGCAGTTGCCATATTTCGTTTGCATGTTTGTTTTGTGCATGCACGCATAGAGGTGCATAGAGGTCGCGTGGCCCAGAATAGCTGGCCACGGACCTGGGCTATTCGCCATTGGTGATGTTGTGGGCGTGGGGATGGACGCGCCAACGACTGCGCGACGAGTGGTAAATGGCTGAGTGTCTTGTCTTGTAACTTTGTCAATTTAATTAAATATATGCATCAGAAAAATCTTGCTAGTTCTAGTAGCACCAAAAGCTATGTGTTTTTGTTCCAACTGCTCGTGTGCGTGTGTGAGTTGTCCATCTTCTCCAATCTCTGGCGTGTTCTAGAGCTCATCGTCGGTGTTCATCGTCGCCCCGGGCCTCGGCATTGTCAGTGGTCGGGCCAATGGCATTGTCAGTGGTGGGACAGCGGCAGGCGACGGCTGGTGACGGTCCCGGAGGAGTCGGCAGCAGAGCGGGGTTTTCTTTTTCTTTTTTTTTCCTTTTCAGAATTGGGTAAGTGTGCAGGGCAGTGGGAGCGACCGAGCGAGGAGTGGGGTGGTGGGTCCACATGTCAGCATAAAAATTAAGTTTGAAGCCTGAACATCCCTGGCTTCACGCCTTCGATCACCCATGGAGTGGTGAATGAGTCCAGTTTGCCCTTTTAATACAGGAGAGTAGAAATAGAGATAGAGACTAGTGTAGTATAAAGAATGACGACCCATCAACAAGGAGGTGTTGCATGGGCAGTGTCGTGCGCCTTTTGGTTTATAACACCAACGAATGTAGTAAGGAGAAAATTTGGTTGGCTCGCAGAATGAACAGAGGATATATATTGCATGCTGTGATGAAATGATGATCTTTATGTTGAATCTTCGGTAGGATCTATGGACGAATAAATATTGTTGTGGTGTCTCCAATGGATCCAGCTTTTATATGTGGCACGCATATGCTTGGGTTTGCTCGCCTGTTTGTTGGAAACACATATGCTTTGGGTTTTCTTCCAACTGTCCGTTACATATTATTGCTGACATATATAGGCGCTTGCTATTTGCTAGCTACTACTACATATATAGCATTAGCAGCCGCGCGGTTGCAGCAACAGCGATCACAGGCGCCCTGACCAGTGCCCTGTGAAATGGGAGTGGAGAGTCCACGAGCACTAGTGCGGCCACTGCTCGCGGTGGTGCTGGTGTCCTTGCAGCTCTTGGTGACCCATGGCATCGTAGCGGAGGCGGCGGCGGCCACGAGTATTGGGCTGCCCGGCTGCCGGACCACCTGTGGCAACGTGACCGTGCCGTACCCGTTCGGCATTGAGCCCCGCTGCTACCTCAAGGGCTTCGACCTCATCTGCAACACTAGCTACACTCCGCCACAGCTGCTCCTCCCTGGCAACGGAATAATCCATCCACCAATCGGACATATCTCCCTCGATGACTCCAAGCTGACAGTGACGATGTCGTATGATGACATGAACACGACGACGTCCGAGTGGTCCGACCACGAGGGCTTCTACTTCTACGATCTACAGGCATCGATCAGGTGGAAGCTCGTCTCCCGGGTGCTGCAATGGCTGCCAAATGAAACTCGTGCCGGCGACGCAACATGCCCCAAGGATTTGGGCACCACCGCGTGCCACAGCTCCCACAGCACCTGCCAAGTCATCACCACCTCGAGATCTACGGTCACCGGTTACACATGCAGATGCAACGATGGTTATCAAGGGAACGCTTACCTACACGACGGATGTATAGGTAACTCCTGCTCCTTAGCTCCAAATTGTAAAAAGCTAGCTATGTATCTAGTAAAGTCAGAATCGAGCTAGGGAGTACTGTCTTATACACCACGTACAATATAAAAACAATTTTGGATGACTGGGCATCTTATTTATGGAAACATGCAAAAAATTTATAGCGTATCTCAAGAAATAGACTATATATGTACATCCGAGCCCGTCTATTCATTTTAGAAGAAATTTTGGAAAAGAACCACCTCATCAAATTGATTAACAAAGGCGCTGGTCTCTTTAAGGGATTGACTTTTTAAAATATAAGTTATTTTTAGAGGTGGACCTCTTAAGAGGCGCGTCTCTGTTAATCATGGCAAGACCACAAGCCCAAAGCATATACGCCGGCTCTATTAATCTTTAATCTTTCTTGTGAGAGGGAGAAAATGACTCTTGTAGAGTGTTAGCATCATCATAAAACATGCATGACCACTTATTATTTTTTTCACCTTGCTTATTAGATATCGATGAGTGCGCGCTTCAGGGTAAATGCTTCGGCATCTGCACAAATTTTCCTGGCAAGTATTTATGTGAATGTCCCAAGGGAACCACCGGCGACCCATACAGAAATGTTTGCGTCAAACCAAACACAGGTAACTCTTCATTCCTTCCTGCCTCAACTTAGTTCTTAATTAACTGGTAAAACACCATATATCTGATAAATAAATATTCGTGTTAGGGACGATTCTCATTCTTATCACTATGGGGGACTTTCGAGATCATTTTAATATGCTCTTGTATAATACATACTTATCTTGCTTACCAATCTGTAATTCCATAAGTCTTCTTTGATGCTGCCATATGGTTACTGCATGTTTCCTCCTGAAGGACTTTGTTTTTTTTATTTAACACCATGAGTTTTATCTTATATCATTTTATATTGGGGTTTATATCTAACCTTTCCATTTTTATGTCAGTATTGGAACCATATTTTCGGTTAGATAGAATTTCCAATTACCTCAAAAACTTTTGCACACATCGCAAAACTTTTGCATATGTCCTGTGATCTCTTACACCATGAAATTCAATGGTTTATGTTATTTTTTACTATGGTGATGTTATTTCCAGAAATTTGGAGAAATTTTGATGATGGCCACTTTTAATCCATAAATTCTCAAAAGGATCTCATATTGAACTAGTTATATATAGAGATGACACTGGCAACACAAAAATTGCTACAATGAGAAATTTTCTCATCCATATCCTTCAAAGAGTTCATGTTGCACTCTTTTATCTACCTATCTATATTTGGTAACCATTTTTCTGGCTTTCAGCGCTGATAATTGGGCTAGGAGTTGGAAGTGGAGCAATTCTTCTCTTTCTTGTGTTAAGTTGCGCACATATGATCCATAGAATAGTGACAAGAAAGAAAAGATTGAGACAAAGATTCTTTCATCAAAATCATGGTCAATTGTTACAACAATTAGTATGTCAAAGGGCGGACATAAGTGAGAGAATGATCCTTACTTTAGAAGAGCTAGAGAAAGCTACCAACAACTTTGACAAAGCGCGTGAGCTAGGCGGCGGAGGGCATGGTACAGTCTACAAGGGGATTTTGTCAAGTCTTCATGTTGTGGCAATTAAGAAGGCAAAGATAGTGATACAAAAAGAAATTGACGAGTTCATAAACGAGCTTATTATCCTTTCTCAGATAAACCATAGAAATATTGTGAAACTTCATGGGTGTTGCCTTGAGACTGAAGTTCCCCTACTTGTTTACGAGTTCATTTCCAATGGCACCCTTTACAATCATCTTCATGCCGAAGCTTTAGTATCGCTATCATGGAAAGACAGAGTAAGGATTGCAGTCGAAACTGCTAGGGCTCTTGCATATCTTCACTCGCTCACTTCAGTGCCCATAATCCATAGGGATGTCAAGTCTCCAAATATACTTCTTGATGATAATTTGACCGTGAAATTGTCGGATTTTGGAGCTTCAAGGTATGTTCCAGTTGATCAAACCGGGTTGGATACAACCGTGCAAGGAACATTTGGGTACTTAGACCCTACATACCGTAGCACAGGGCATCTTACTGAGAAGAGTGATGTCTATAGTTTTGGTGTGATACTTATCGAGCTACTTACCAGAAAGAAGCCAGTCTCTTATAGATCCCCCGAAGGTTATGGTCTTGTGAGACATTTTTCCACTCTAGTTTCAGAACACAACCTAGTACACATATTGGATCCACAGGTTGTCAGGGAGGGAGCTGGGGAAGTTGTTGATATATGCTTGTTAGCCGCAATGTGTGTGAAGTTTGTAAGCAAAGACCGCCCGACCATGAGGCAGGTAGAAATGACTCTTGAAAGTATTCATGCAGCAAAGGAGTATGCTTCAAGTGACGTAACAGAAGAAACAGAGGAGAATTACAATGAAGTGAGTGACATGGGTATTGGAGGGATAGACAACAAGGACACTAGAAACCAAGATGGATCATGGGGCTATGAGAAACAATAATTGATGTGAATAATGGTGCCACAACGTAGCTAACCACTATACCTCGCATATGTGGATGATGCATGTCTAGGCGCCGGTGTGCTCTTCCGAGGCATCTTCATCTAGTCAAGTTGTCCTTTTCCCAACAAAATAGCGCAGTTATCTACCTGTATGTTGTTGTGACGGTACCTCTATCCAAGTGAAAAGGACTTTTTAGTTTGGGCGCAACAAGCGCGCGAATGTCCTACGTATAGGACGGTCGTAAAAAAAGTCATTCAGCCCACGTGAGCGCAGCACTCACCCGCATCCAACCAAAAAGACGTGCGGGGTCCACACTTATTGTATGCATGCACAGCTAGCAGCTACTCCTATTGATGCCCCTGTGCCTAATGCGGCTAGTGTCTTGTGCTGCACACCTCCCCATGCCCCCTGCTTGCCTGCTGTGACAACCGCATCCATGGAAAAATATAAAAAATAATTGTTGCAACAAACCAGAAAAAGACTATTCAAACATCAAAAAACATATAATGCAACAAAAAATATGAACTACAGCATCGGATAAAAATCTACTGCAACAATAAAAAATGTCAACTGCAACATGAAAAAACAATGCAAACAAAACTATTGTAATATCGAAAGAACATCAACTGGAACAATAAAAATGTCGACTACAACATGAAAATATGCTGCAAAAAATAAAAAAATGCTTCAATATTAGGAGAATATCAACTGCACCAATAAAAAATGTCAACCGCAACATAAGAACAACATCTACTGCTGCAACATGACAAAAGTGATGCAAACAACAGAGAAAAAACTATTACAATATCAGAACAACATCTACTGCACAACAAAAACTTGAACAGCAAACATAAAAAAAAAACATGCTGCATGCAAACAACTACAACATATTCAGTTGTTGCTTCACTAGGACTGCAGGAGGGCCCCATCCTGCCTCCTCTGGGTTACCCACCGCTGGAAGCACACCGACATCACTAGAGGAGGCAAGGGAGCACGAATCACGCTCGATCCACCGTAGTCACCGCCGGGGGCCCTGCCAAGAGAGCTGGAGGTGTGGGGCACTGAACTCGCCCCTGGCCATGGAGGGGACAAGGCGGAAACTGGGGGCGACGGGGATGTAGCTTCACCTGGGGACGTCACTCAGGTGGGGCCTCCCTTCCACGTGAACCCGAGGATGGAGACACTGGGAACCATCCTCAGGTGTGGAATTCATGGCCGTCCGGGGTTCCATCGTCCGGGTGCCAAATGCGCCGTCCGCGGAGGTCACCAGCCTGGTGCGCACCACCCGTCGCGTCTCCTCTTACCCAGGGCAGCGGCCCATTGCACGCACCACCACTAGCATCGCGGCACAGCTCATGGAGGCCCTGCTCCCAACCGGTGATGAGGCTCGAGGGCGGCGCGGGGTCACCACGCGACGCAGCCGCAAGCGACGCAGCCGCTGGGACGTGACAATCGCTGCCGTCGGCCATAGGAGGTGGCATCCGTGCTGCATAGAGTAGCTGTCTTGAAGGGCTACTGCGCCATAGGAGCACTAGAGAGAGGTGGGGAGGGGAGAGGTCAACGAGTGTGTCTAGTCTGATGTGCGGTGAAGGGTGTGGATTAGAACGAACAAGTGGATAGGAAGGAAAAGGACGAGCGGCGGTGGGCGGTCCAGTGCGACCCGCGTCCTATGGTTAGGATGCTCTAATCAGAGCGTTTTCATTTTAGTTTTGCAATAAGTAAGACTATCTTAATTTTGTCGAACAGAAAATATTATATTAAATAGGTATACTAGTATATTTTATGATAAATCAAATGAACTCATTTCGTATATATAGAATTGGTTGCTAGAAAGAAGCCCATTTCATTACCTCCCCAAGTAATTAAGGTCATAGTCTTGTATAAGCATCATTTTGTTACTGATCAGGTGTGGAGGGCCAGGTATTCAGAATTTTAGTGCTGGCTCGCTGAATGACGTAGCTAAGTTGACCCGGTCAGGAAAAAGAAATGATATGTGGAGTATGTAGTCCTACTCCTAATGGTAGCCAGTTGCTTGGATTTTCAAACCTCATGTTTGGACATGGATCACCGGTAGAATCAATGTATCAAAAGGTTGTAGTCTCCGGCTTTTGTGTGTCCCATGCAATGCAAAGGCTGGGTATAAGCCATACACAGCAGCAGCAGCGGCCACCCCACAGCCTCCATTGCAGCAGCTGGGCGCGCGGCATCCAGGACCCCAGGAGAGCTTGACGCCATGTGCGGCTGCTGTCAATGCCTGCTGCTATTCCTCGCGGCAGCGCTGGTGTGGATGCTGCTGCTCCTGCTGGCGGCCGACGCAGAAGCGGCGGCGGCAGCTGACAACAGCCCGCCGATGGGGCTGCCCGGCTGCCCGACCAGCTGCGGCGCCATGAGCGTGCCCTACCCGTTCGGCATCGAGCCCGGCTGCCACTTGGACGGGTTCGACCTCATCTGCAACGCCAGCTACACGCCGCCACGGCTGTTCCTCTTCACCGGAATGCCGGTCATGCAGATCTCCATTGATGACTCCACGGTGCGCTTGTTAAACGAAGAAGGCGTGGTGAGGACATCCGACTATTTGTGGGGGCATCCGCTGCCCACCAGCCCGCCGTTCCAGTGGTGCCGGGCTCCCTCTTGTTCGCGCCACAGCAGCAGTTCCAGTGGAAGCTGGTGTCCAGCGTCCTGCAAGCGCCAAACGAAACGCGTGATGGCAACGCAACTTGCCCACACGACCTTGGTGCCAATGCGACGTGCCATAGCAGCTACAGCACCTGCCAAGCAAGCTTCGAGGCATATAGCAGCTTCAACTTCACCGGTTACGCATGCAAGTGCCATGAAGGTTACCAGGGAAACCCTTACCTCAGCAACGGATGCCAAGGTAAATACATGAATTGCATGTCTTATAGTTATATCACAGTGTATGCATTGCAAATATTGCATCGAATCACGGTGCATACAAACACTTTCTTTTATATTATGTTTGGATAAGGCTAAATGATCTGTGGCCTGTTATAGAATAGTTGGAGTTCTATGCTACAGCCTATACAATTGCTCAGCTTAAGGATGATTTTTTTTGTCGTCGCTTTTTAGATATTGATGAGTGCATGCTCAAGGATAAATGCTTTGGCAATTGCACAAATTTACCTGGCAAGTATTTATGTGAATGTCCAAAGGGAACCACCGGCAACCCACACATTCGTGATGGCTGCATAAAACTGCACGATCCTAATACAGGTAACAGTTCATCTGGCTGCACACCTAAATAACAAAATAATTTGATATTTTGTTTTTTTTTTGTATTTTGTCATAACCTAAACTCAAAGGATCGTGCATACAAAGTACAGTACAGTACTATTCAATTTGGCTAGCGCAGGGAGCCACCATAATGACAATTTTATGCAACAAAAGATTAGTCAAGCTCCTTGGAAATTCAAAATCAACGCTAGTAATAATTTTCTTTGTTTTCACTACACTACACGCGCAACTAAGCCACACCTCCTAAGACACTAAATGCACAAGCCCCTGTCTGGCCACCCCGATCGGCTGACCAAGCACATTGTGATTTTTTGGGTAAACATTTTTGCACAGGGAGAATCACTCGGGCTCTTAAAATCATTTAGCAAAATATATTAGTTAAACTTTCAACTATCCAAACCAGAGGAGTAGATGTAGATGATGCATGGTCCTAGCTAGCGAACAAAAATTATTTATTACATAAGATATATTATTTTTCAGCCACTACACATGGTCTCTAATAGATAGTGAGATTGTATTATGCACTTTTATGTCTCATTCATTTTAACTTTGTGTGTCTCACCTTTATTAGGACGAATCATTGGCCTAGGAATTGGAAGTGGTGCAATGCTTCTGTTTGTAGTCCTAGGCGCCACATTTGTAATTCGTACAATCCAGATACGGAGGGAAAAACTGATGAGAAAAAGATTCTTCATGCAAAATCGTGGGCAACTGCTACAACAATTGGTAAGCCAAAGGGCAGACATAGCTGAAAGCATGATTATTACTTTGGAAGAGTTAAAGAAAGCAACTAACAATTTTGATAAAGCTCGGGTACTTGGTGGTGGAGGCCATGGCAGAGTCTACAAGGGAATTTTATCTAGTCTACATGTCGTGGCAATTAAGAAGTCAAAAATAGTGATACAAAAAGAGATTGATGAGTTTATAAATGAGGTTGCTATACTTTCCCAGATAAACCACAGAAATATTGTGAAGCTTCTTGGGTGCTGCCTTGAGACAGAAGTTCCTCTACTTGTTTATGAGTTCATTTCCAATGGCACCCTTTACAGTCATCTTCATATTGAAAATTTAATATCTCTACCATGGAGAGATAGACTAAGGATTGCAGTTGAGAGTGCTAGGTCTCTTGCATATCTTCACTCACTCGCCTCAGTGCCAATAATTCATAGGGATGTCAAGTCTCCAAATATACTTCTAGATGATAATTTATCTGTGAAGTTGTCAGATTTTGGAGCTTCAAGGTACATTCCGATGGATCAAACTGGGCTCAATACTACTGTGCAAGGAACATTTGGTTACTTGGATCCTATGTACCATAGTACAGGGCACCTCACTGACAAGAGTGATGTTTATAGCTTTGGTGTACTTTTGATAGAGCTGCTTACTCGAAAGAAGCCGGTTTCATATATATCTATAGAAGGCTATGGCCTTGTGTATCATTTTGTCACTCTACTATCAGAAGGTAACTTAAATCAAATATTGGATCCACAAGTTCTCAAGGAAGGAGATGGGGAAGTTGTTGATATCGCTCTATTGGCAGCAATATGTGTGAAGCACGTAAGCACAGAGCGACCGACAATGAGACAAGTGGAAATGACGCTTGAAAGCATTTATGCAGCAAAAGAGTACGTACCAAGTGATATGACAGATGATGAGTGGTCTGAGGAGATGACAAACGTGCATGCTACTTAACTGGGATTGATTTCGAGATCCTAGTGGATTTAAACTAATTTATTCATGTGCGTGTTACATTCAGGCTGCCGCACGTATTACAATCAGGATGGTGGCATGCGCGTAGACACCGGGGTCCCTTGAGAGGCATATCAACTAGCATCTAGTTGATGAATTGCCTTTGTACATGTGTACTAAGCTTATTAAGTGTTGGACCATATCAAAGTAAAACCTTCTGTTTATAGATATGGCTTTGCTAGCCCGGGATGTTGCCTTTTGATATTTTTCCCCAAGCATTACTCGATGTGACATTGAGTTCTTTACTATGTTTCTACAATCATTTTTTTTTGGTGGCACACTGACTGATTGTAACTTTGCATACCCAAAACTCAGACCTGTCAGCCCCACCATTCACAATTTTATCATGATCCTCACTGATGTGAAAGCCGCCTTTGTTATTTGGGACAATTGTTCAGTTGCCCCTGTTTTAAGGGCTAATTGCTCGTTTGCCCCTGTTTTTTTAGTTTTGCACGTTTGCCCCTGTTTTT
>DXKC01010527.1:0-11316 GCA_031170775.1 Cymbopogon citratus
AATTGCAACAACTCAACAAAGCTAGTTGGAACACTAGAAAATCGATAGTTGTAACGTTGAATAAACACATGTTGCGACATCTGAAAATCATCAATTACAACAACTCAAGAACGCTAGTTGGAACACTAGAAAATCAATGTACCATCAAGCCACCGCGGGCGCACGCCAGAGCGGTCCGTAGAACCTCCACATCGAGAGCGGGAGGTGTCGGTCCATCCTGAGCCGGCACTCCGAGATAACAGGGCCATTCCCATCAAGGAATGCCTCGTCGACAACCGCGAGCCATGTGACGCGTGGGAGGACATCAACAATAACCGATGATGTCGAAGCTAGGGTGGTGAAGAGATGGGCTACAGCGTGCATCGAGGGGGTCAATTCAACCCTCGGGAAGACCATTGCAGGTCCCCCGAGCCCCCAGACCCGTGGGTTTTCAAACGCGAGATCCATAGAGCCGCGCTGCCTGCCCGCTTTCGAGCACCCATGACCGTACCCAAGTATGGAGGTGAGACCAAGCCAGAGCTGTGGCTCGCTGACTTTAGGCTTGCCTGTCAGCTCGGGGGAGCCACTGACGATCGCGTCATCATACGCCAGCTACCCCTCTTCCTCTCGGACTCCGCTTAGGGCTGGCTCGAGGAACTCCCATTGGAGCGAATCCGAAACTGGGAGGACCTCGTCTGGGTCTTCGAGGGCAACTTCAAGGGCAGCTATGTGCACCTAGGCAACTCATGGGACCTTCGCAACTGCAAGCAAAAGGCGGGGGAGTCCCTCCATGACTTCATCCGGCATTTCTCCAAGCAGCGCACCGAGCTCCCCAACGTCACCGACTCCGACGTGATCACTGCGTTCATCTGTGGCACCACATGCAAAGACCTGGTTTGGGAACTAGGCCATTGCAACCCCAAGTCCTCCAACGAGCTGATGGACATCATCACCAACTATGCCGCTGGTGAGGAGGCAGTCGGAGCCATCTTCGGCGATGGTCGAGACAAGGGGAAGGCAAAGGAAGGAGACCTGGAGGGGGCACGGCAAGGCGCCAAGAAGGGCAAGAACTAGCGGGACAAGCGCGAAGCGGCCTCGGACGACCTCATCGCTACCATGGACCGCAAGAAGCCTCGAGGTCCCTCCGGTGGGGGAATCTTTGATCACATGTTGAAGAAGCCGTGCCCATACCACAAGGGGCAGGCCAACCACAACCTTAAGGATTGCAACATGCTCCGCAAGTACTTCGAGAGCATTGGGCTCAAGAAGAACGACAAGAAGGATGACCCCAAGGGGAAGGAGCCGGAGGAGGAGGCATTCCCAGAGGTTCACGACTGCTTCATGATCTACGGGGGACCCTCGACGGTGCTCACAGCGCGCCAGCGCAAGCATGAGCATCGGGAGATCCTCTCTGTGCACGCCGCAACCCCTCTCTACCTCAACTGGTCCGACACTGCCATCACCTTCGACTGCAATGACCATCCTGACCACGTCCCCAAGCCTGGGGTATACCTGCTCATCGTCGACCCCGTCATTGTCAACACGCGTCTTACCAGGGTGCTCATGGACGGTGGGAGCAGCCTCAACATTATCTACACTAAGACTCTTGAGCTCTTGGGGATCAGGCGAGAGTCGCTGCAACCGAGCCTTGGGGGCTTTCACGGTGTCGTCCCCGGGAAAAAGGCGCTCCCTATCTGCCGCATCGACCTGCCGTTTGCTTCGGCACCCCATCGAACTTCAGAAGAGAGATGCTCACCTTCGAAGTGGTCGACTTCCAGGGGACGTACCACATGATCTTGGGGCACCCATGCTACGCCAAGTTCATGGCCGTGCCAAACTACACCTACCTCAAGCTCAAGATGCCGGGGCCAAAGGGCGTCGTCACCATTGGCACCTCCTACGAGCACACCTTCTAGTGCGACATTGAGTGCGTGGAGTACGGGGAGGCCCTCGTAGAGTCAGCCACCCTGGCGGCCGACCTTGAGCGCATGGCCAATGACGTTCCCGTCCCCAAGCACCACGCCAGTAGTTTCGAGCCGACAGAAGATGTCAAGCTCATGCCTGTCGACCCCAGCTGCTCCAACAGCAAGATGCTGAAGGTCAACGTCTCCCTCGACCCCAAATAGGAAGCAGTGCTCCTCGACTTTCTCCACACGAACATCGACATTTTCGCGTTGAGTCCCTCAGATATGCCAGGCATACCGAGGGATGTCACCGAGCATGCCTTGGAGATCCAAGCCAGGTCCAAACTGGTGAAGCAACGCTTGCGCCTCTTCGACGAGGAAAAGCGCAAGGTCATCGGGGAGGAAGTTCACAAGCTTTTGGCGGCCGAATTCATCAAGAAGGTACATCATCCTGAGTGGTTAGCTAATCCTATACTAGTTAAGATGGGAGCTATAGGATGTGTGTCGATTACACCGGTTTAAATAAAATCATGTCCGAAATTCCCTATCCTCAGCCTTGTATTGATCAGATTGTTGATTCCACTGCGGGATGTGAGATTCTCTCCTTCCTTGATGCCTATTCCGGTTACCATCAAATCAAAATGAAGGAGTCCGACTAGCTCGTGACTTCTTTCATCACACCTTTTGGTATGTACTGCTATGTTACCATGCCCTTTGGTCTTAGGAATGCAGGGCTACGTATCAGCGATGCATGCAACGTGTTTTTTATGTAGATGATATCGTAGTCAAAACCAGAAAAATATCTAGTTTGGTAGACGACCTCGCCATTGTGTTTGGGTGTTTCAAGAAGCATAACATCAAGCTCAACCCCGAGAAGTGCGTCTTTGGGGTCCCTCAAGGGATGCTTCTGGGTTTCATTGTATCGCAGCACGGCATCAAGGCAAACCTGGAAAAGATCTCTACGATCACCAAGATGGGTCCCATCCAAGATCTGAAGGGCGTGCAGAGGGTCACGGGCTGCCTCACGGCCCTCAGCCGCTTTATCTCTCGTCTCGAAGAGAAAGCACTGCCTCTGTATCAACTCCTGAAGAAGACGGAGCATTTCTCGTGGACCACCGAGGTCGAGGAAGCCCTCTCAAAGCTCAAAGCCGCGCTGTCCAATCCCCTGACCCTTGTGCCTCCCAACCCGGCAGAGCCGCTCTTACTCTACATTGCAGCTATGACTCAGGTCGTTAGCGCTGCCGTAGTGGTAGAAAGGAGGGAGGAAGGACACGCCCTGCCAGTTCAGCGGCCAGTCTACTTCATCAGTGAGGTCCTCTCAGAGACCAAGATTCATTATCCGCAAATCCAAAAGCTGCTTTATGCCATTGTGCTAACACGGCACAAACTCCAGCACTATTTCGAGGGTCACCCGGTCACTGTGGTTTCGTCGTTCCCCCTCCGGGAGATAGCCCAGAACCGGGAGGCCTCGGGTAGGATTGCCAAATGGGGGGTCGAGCTCATGAGCGAGACCCTCATTTATGCACCGAATGGACAGATACACAGCTGCCTCCACCTCAGATCCAAGCGGAGCTATGGACCATGTACTTCGATGGTTCGGTCATGAAGACAGGAGCAGGCGCGAGCCTACTTCTCATCTCCCCCTCGACGTCCACATGTGCTACGTGATCCGGCTCCACTTCGCCGCCTCCAACAATGTCGCTGAGTACGAAGCTCTCGGCAACGGCTTGCGTATTGCCATTGAGCTCGGGGTTCGATGCCTCGACGTTCGAGGTGACTTGCAGCTGGTAATTAACCAGGTCATGAAGGACTCGAGCTGCCTCGACCCTAAGATGGAGGCGTATTGTAAAGAGGTCCGACACCTCGAGGATAAGTTTCATGGCCTCGAGCTCAACCACATTGCTCGTAGGTACAACGAGGCAGCAGACGAGCTCTCCAAGATCGCGTCAACTTGAGCCATTGTTCCCCCGGACATGTTCTCAGAGGATTTACACGAGCCGTCAATCAACCTTGGCTTGTCAGTGGAGGTTGACCCACCGACCCTTGACCCTCCAGCAGAAACAGAGGCCCCTTCGAACGGGGCTGAAGTTATGTAGCTCGAAGAGCCGGAGCCCCTCGAGCTGGACTGGCATGCTCCATACCTTGAGTGCCTCATTCGGGGAGAGCTACCCGACGACAGGACAGAGGCTCGACGCATCGCACGGTGGGCCAAGATGTCCGTAGTCTATGGCAATGATAAGAGCTATACCAACGCAATCCGACCGGGGTCTTGCAACGCTGCGTTCGGGTTGAGGGGGGCGCCAGCTCCTCTGAGACCTGCACTCAGGGGCTTGCGGACACCACGTCACACCCCAGACCCTCATGGGCAATGCGTTCCACCATGGATTCTACTGGCCAACCGCCATCGCCGACGCCATCAAGCTGGTGCGATCGTGCAAAGGGTGTTAGTTCTACACTCACCAAACCCATATGCGGGCCCATGCCTTGCAGACGATTCCCATCACATGGCCGTTCGCCGTGTGGGGGCTTGACATGGTCGGACCCTTGAAGAGGACCACTGGAGGTTTTACTCACCTGCTCGTCGCCATCGACAAGTTCTCCAAATGGATTGAGGTCAGGCCCATCACTAACATCAGGTCCGAGCAGGCGGTGCTGTTTTTCACCGATATCATCCATCGCTTCGGGGTCCCCAATGTCATCATCACGAATAATGTCACCCAGTTCACTAGCAAGAAGTTCTTGAATTTCTATGATGACAACCATATCCGTGTGCACTGGGCCGCCGTTGCTCACCCAGAGACAAACGACTAAGTAGAGCGCGCCAATGGCATGATTCTACAGGGCTGAAGCCGAGGATCTTCAACCGCCTGAATAAGCATGGTAAGAACTGGATCAAGGAGCTGCCCTCAGTCGTCTAGAGCCTTAGAACAACGCCAAGCCGAGCCATAGGGTTCACTTCATTTTTCCTGGTCTATAGGTCTGAGGCTATCCTCCCCACTGACCTAGAATACGGGTCCCCAAGGCTCAAGGCCTACAATGAGCAGACCAATGACCAAGCCTGAGAGAATGCCCTCAACCAGCTCGAGGAGGCTCGAGACATGGCCCTGCTGCACTCAGCGAGGTACCAGCAAAGTCTACGACATTACCACAACAAGCACGTGCGCAACCGATATCTTCACATCGGCGACCTGGTCCTCCGACGGAAGCAAAGCAACCAGGGATGCCACAAGCTGACTCCTCCGTGGGAAGGTCCCTACATCGTTGCCGAGGTGCTCAAGCCCAGAACCTACAAGCTCTCCAATGGCAAGGGGGAAATCTTCACCAACGCCTAGAACATCAAACAGCTACGTCGCTGTTACCCTTAGAAGAAGCTTTGATGCTCTGTAATTGCTTATTTGAGCACTCTCGCTTTTTAGAAATTTATTTCATGAAATTGAGGTAGGATCAACCCCAGTCAACTGGAGTCGACCCTCCCTCGGGGGCTACAAGGGGGGAACCCCCAAGTCCTAGAAAAACTCACATGTTTTTTCCAAAATTAATTATTTCAACACCTCGAAACCCCTTACGAAGCTTCGCTGTGCGTTTTCTACTTAGTTAAAAATGTCACGACACAAGCCTTGAGATTGTGGGAGCCGTTGAGCCGCAAGATCACCCACGCCTTGGTGCTAAGGCATCTTCACTCATCTCCCGCTTGAGGAATGTAATTGCACATCGAAAACTTTGTAGAAAACACCGAGCAAGTCATAGCGAGGGAGTTAGAGGTTCGAGTGATTAAAAAGCATCCCGCTGATGCACACAATCACATATCACAAGAAATGTATCAAACAGGGACATCCAGGCCACAAATTCACAAGTCACAAAAACTAATTACAAGGGCCTTCCGTGCCCACATCTGACTCGCAGGTCAGCTCTACTCTTCCGGCGGGGGTCGTCGGCTTTGGCTTAGGGGTACCTCACAAATGCCTTGAATTGCCCAACAAGGAGGCCTATCGGCACCTCTGCATCCCTCATCAGCTCTGTGCACCTTGCGTCCTCCTCTTCTGTAGTCTTGTTGGGCTCGCAAATGAAGCCCTCGGCGACGGTGGAGAGGTGGGGCGCATCCGAACCTTGTCAACCTTGGCCTCGGGGAAGTTACCGACCATAGCCCTCGCTCGGTTGAGGATCTCAGCTATGGAGAGTGACTCGCCGGACATCCAGCACCCCTCCAAGTCCGCCTGCTGGGTCATCTCGTTCAGTCGAAGCGGGCGTCGCATCAGGGGCAGCACCCTCCGACGGTGGAACGCCACGACGACCCCACCGGCGGTCAGACCACGCGCGCGCAACACTTGGAGCATGTCGAGAAGGGAATGCAGGTGCTCGGTCATGTTTGAGGTGGGTGCAAGGTTCCAGTCCCACCCTGGCTCTGAGATCACCTCGCTGGGGTACGCCGGTAGGAGGGCGTCGTCGTTCCGGATGTAGAACCACCCTCTTTGCATCCTGGATTGGAGGAGGTGAGCTTGGCAGGGATGTACTCATCTATCCGCTTTGACCTCAACTAGAGAGCATAGCTACTGACATGGACGAGCTTTCAAAACCCCTTTGTCCCTATTGCCTTTTAGAAGTGCTCCACCCTGAAGAGGTAGAGCCACAAGTGCCAGTGGGGCTCGATCCCTAGGTATCCTTCACAGACCGCCGTGAAGATGGCGGCCTGGGTGATGGAGTGGGGTTGAGTTGGTGGAGCTCAACCTCGTAGTGGTAGAGGATGGCTCAGACAAGCCACCCCACCGGGATCCCAAATCCCCTCTCGTGGAACACGGTGGAACTCACCACGTAGCCTTTCGGCGGCTCGAGAACCCGGTGAGACGGCGGCGACACCCACCACTCGGGCCTTTCCATGCTCGTCCTGGCATAGAGGAGGCCCTAGCTCTCAAGTCTTAGTAGCTCCGCCTCCCTCACCGAGGACGACAACCACGGATCGGCGGGAAGGAGCGTGGCCGGTGACATCTTGTCAGGGAGGACAGCACAGCGGCGATGGTTTTCAATGATGGATTCCCTATAATGTACCTGGGTCTCCCCCTCCTTCACCCCCTGACTCTCCTCTCCCCTTCTGCTCTCTTCTTGCGGTGGCAGATGCGAGGTTTCGTGGGGGCGATGGAAGGCAGAAACGCGAAAGTGGAAGAGGAAGAGCTGGGGCGTGAAACCGATTTTATAGAGGAGGTGTGGCAACAGGCAGATCTGGGCAGGTAAACATGCATTCATTTCACCTTACCTAAACCACCTCCTCAAATTTCGGGGAGGACACGCGTCCTTACCCCCACGATCTAATCGTTTTTACCATGCTGCCTGAAGCCGAAACGTCACACCGCTCGCCTCAAAGGGCACGGCTCCAACGGTCGGACAAGCTCAAGCTCCACCGATTCCTTCCCCATGATGGAACCACCGATCCATAGCATAACAGTAAGAATCCAAGGGAGCGGAGGCTGGCCCACAGCGTGGGTTCGACAGCCGCCCTCAAAAACCAGAGCCAGGGATGACTTTTTGGGCTCCAGGCAACCTCATGATGCCTAAAAAGACATATTCAAGCCTAGTTATGGGTTGATATGGGATGCCCACAAAGGGAGGCATCGAGCCACCAGGTTCCATCGAACGAACCTAGACCCCATCTGACCCTAAACCAGCAAATTTGGTGAGCGCCCTAGTGGCCGCTAGCCGACCTCAAACAAAAGAGTATCGGGCTCCCACTCGAATCAACCTTATGAAGCTCAAGCAGGAGCTACTGACGCTCGCCCAAATGGTCGAACGACAAAGGCAAAACAAGCCTTAGCAAGCCTCGATCGAAGCGGGCTCGGGGGCTCATCAAGACGTCTCTAGCCGTGAGGAATGGCAGTCAAATCATATCGAGGCTCGAACCTCTGGGCACGCATCTTGGAGGATTCTTACAAAATCCTCCAAGGGCTCGGGGGCTACACCTGGCAGTATGCTCGCACACACCCACCAAAGAATTGCTCGGCGAGGATATGACTCCAGTTCATGAGACTCTGCAAGAACGATCCCATTCACGCAGAGCCTCGGGGGCTACTGTCGGGTACCTAGATAAGGGATACCCTAAACAAAGCGATCAATGAGCTAAACCTCTTACTTAATAAAATCCTAGATCACCAAACAATAGGGGTACGACCCTCCCACTATACTCCATGATGCTTGAGATACGAGCTTCGACAAATCTCCACCTCGTACGAGGGTCGGGTCCCTCGAGTCAATCACCACCTCGTACGAGGGTCGGGTCCCTCGAGCCATTCTCCGCCTCATACGAGGGTCGGGTCCCTCGAGCCATTCTCTGTGCTCATATGAGGGTCAGGTCCCTCGAGCCATTCTCTGCCTCGTACGAGGGTCGAAACCCTCTTACGAGCCTGCTCGAGGCTCGATCGACCTGACACGCGCGCTACGCTAGAGGCTTCCCGCTACAAGGATCTCCATCCCATCGGAGGTCTCTGACCCCTCAAAGTAGAGCCTCAACTACCAACCGACATACGCATTTAATGCCCACCACGGACCATTGCCTAACCCCATGGCCACAGCAACCAAAACAGTAGCAGAGGTACAGGGTCGAATCACCTTTTATCGCCCATGCCCGTTCGTAAAAGGTGACATGAACGTCACTGTAACTGCATGGGGAGGCACTGTTTTACCATGCCGCCCGCTGCACCACAGTCACGGCTACCCTCGAGGCGAATCATGATATGATCAGGTGCCAGATTCCTGGGGTACTGTTGACGGTAGATAACTCCTAACTTTAACCATCAACTTACTACGAAAATGGACTCATATGCAAACACCTCGTAGAAATAAGGTTATGAATAATAGAATTCCATGAGTTTTGGTGAATATCTATTTTTGCAGGGTGTCAGCTAAAAACAACCAAGAAAGGCCGACATATCAGGTTTACATAGAGATAAAGGACGAACAATAACTTTTCTATAATCTGGAAGGTTCGAGAAGACACTCGACCGAAGGGGAGGCCGAGACGGCTCAGGGGACTCTACCCATTCTCATTCAATCATAAGACTCCTCTCCTCCTGTTTAGAAGCTTGCTACCCTCTCTACACAGCCATGGCTAAGAAGTCTAAGAACTTAGAGAGGAGGATGATCCCTTTTGGGATTGACCTCAACACCATCCCCAGAGAGGAGCCTAAGTGCAAAGCCCTCATCCCAGTCAATTAGCCTACTCCCCTTGCTACGGGTGCTCTTACTTTGCTCAGCCAAAGCTCATTGCACCTCCTGAACCATTGCTCCTAGGAGGACCTCCACCGAAGGGTCCTATCGTCGCGCTGCCTGTGGGAACCAAGCTCCAAACCCCGAAGCATAACGAAGTGCTCATGGGTGTAAAGACCAACAAGAGTGGGGAGGTTGTTTACGTGAAGTACAATATAGGAGAGCGTACTTGTTTTGAGGGAGTTCGTGCTCACCCGAGCAAGGTGAAGTTCATTCCTCCAAAGGAAGCTGCCAAGACCACTATGGCCGCTTTAGAAATGCCACACATGTGTTGCAAGACTGTGGCCGATCTGGAGAAGAAGCTGGAGGAGTATCGCACCATCACCGCCTCCTTAGAAGCTTGCCAGCGTGTTTAGAGTAGATGCATTTCCCATACTGATAAGAGGCTGCTTAAGTTAGAACATAACATAGCCGAGATAGAGAAGAAAGTTAAGGCCTTAGAGAGCCTCCATTGAGTAACGAGTTATCATAGTATCGGATAGGGCGAGTGAGTTAGTTAAATATTTAGTTTAAAAAGTTTTCTTAAATTAGATCCTTTGTAATTAGTGCCCTATGTGATGATGTAATAAAGTTTTATATTATCAGATATTGTGTGTGCCTCTTTTGTCTCCACCATATTGTGAATGAAGGATAATAGGAAACCAGTGGGGGGGAGGCACTCGACGATCGAAATGAACAAATTTCTGTGGAACAGTAAAAATATTTGGGAAGACATGACACGACGACGGCACCCGACGAAGTGGACCACGAAAGGCCACCAGCAAGGGGCGGCCGCTGCCACCCTTGGGCGCCCGCCCAAGGAATGGGCCCTCCTTGTTCTAGCTTCGACCACGGTCAGATATGATCTTCCCTTGTTACAAAATTTTTATTTGATCACACTGTTTTGATTCAGAATAAAATATATTGAATCACCTGATATAAAAATTGAGAAGGTAGATTATTTTAATCATAACCCCAAGATAGACTCACATCATGATAATTCCTGGAAATCTCTATTACTTTTGGGAACTGAATTATAGGGACCCCATATTACTTAGGTTGTTGTGGAAAGTGAGAGGTATGAATCATGAGAACCTGATTTCTAATGTCTAGTCATTTGGAGAATTTCATTTTTAAAATTTTAAATTACTAGCTACACTTCTCTGCAGTTATAAATGCCTATAGAGCCTTATCAACAGAATTAGAAAAAAATAGCACATAAGCTCTTATTTGTGTTGAGGATAGTCAAGCCATGTTAGACCCTTGTCGAGTGGATGTCATGCTCATAAGACCAAAGTACACGTACACTCACATATAATTGCTGCTCCTACACTGGAAGTACATAGCAATATGCTTTCCGCCTTTCATCTATCTCCTACACTGGGAGAAGATGCATACACCAAATAGGATTTCTAATTGCTCCTAGTTATTATCAAGAATTCTAAAGTTTGTCTTTAGTATTTTAAAGTTATTGTTACATGGAGCCATGCAAAATAAAGCATTGAAAAAGAAAAAGTTTAAGTGTTCTTAAAAAAATATAAAATATATAAGATGGCCCATGATCTCCAAAGAGTGATATTCATCTTCTATAGAAAAAGTTCAATAAAAAGGAGCATTATTCTTTTAGCCACTAAATATTCCACATACATGCATACTTAGTCTTGGAGTATGGCATTCCCCTCTGAGGATCCCGTTTTGACTACACAATATACACAAGTAAAGAATGCTATTCCTTGGAATACCTTCAAACTCCATATAAGCTTCTAGAATAAGATACAGCATAAGGCATATATGCCTCGGTGAGTTTCACAAATACTACATATAATCAGTGATCTGAGTGTACTACATGATGGAGAAGGGTAAGCTAAGTTTTCTTTTACAAAAATATTATAAAACTCCAAGCGACAGGACTGAAGAAAAAAAAGGATGCTCTACTTTGTACTGTTCCATCCCCAACTTCCCAAAGTCTTATAGTAGACACTTTGAATCCCGCAGTACAGGTATGACTAGGAATAATCTAATATTGATGTCTTGGTTGGAGGTTATGTTTAAAGTAATTCATCATTTTCCTCGAGGACAAGTAAAAGA
This sequence comes from Cymbopogon citratus, assembly GCA_031170775.1. NCBI lineage: Eukaryota > Viridiplantae > Streptophyta > Magnoliopsida > Poales > Poaceae > Cymbopogon > Cymbopogon citratus. Next base: position 11,202 of record DXKC01010527.1, read on the forward strand.
CAAGTGTGGGGAGTTTGTTGACGGTAGATAACTCCTAATTTTAACTGTCAACTTACTACAAAAATGGACTCATATGAAAACACCTAGTAGAAATAGGGTTATGACTAACAGAATT
>DXKC01010532.1:0-17496 GCA_031170775.1 Cymbopogon citratus
CCTGCTAAACTATTACGGTCCTGTCTGTAATGTGGAAAAGTTTGAAATCCTTCGTGATTTCACGGACTACCGGGTTCATCGGGGGTTAAGTACGGAGAACAATCGTGTCGATGGTTGTTTTCTTTACTTAATTTTCTATAAATTGGGCGGTTCTGTTACATATGCAAACAAAGAATATGCCTAAATAATTCTTGCAAAAACAACACTATGATAGTGCAAACTGCTCTTATTTGAATTGACATAAGAGAAGGAATTTGCGGGGGAGACAAGCAGCATGTTCTATACAAATAAAAAAGTCCATAAAAAGTTTCAACATATTTAAAAAGAGACAAAACTATTTTAATTAAGTAAAATATTTTGGGGAGAAAAGAAAGCACCCAGGCAGCTAGCTCGAAGTAGCCAATTCAATCTTATCCACAAAGGCCAAATTTCTTTATGTGCTCCCAAAAGACCATCGACCTACCAAAAATTGGAGATAAATCAATAATTGCTGAATCTTGAATATTTTCATATCAAAACAATTGTGTCATGAATCTTCAGGTAACATCTTTTTCTTTGCCTGGTTTACTCTTTCTCGTATTTACTTTTACTTTTTCTTTGCTGATTTGGATGGCTTTTGACGACGAAATGAACTTTCAGACTTGGAAATTAAAGAATGTGAGAATGTCTGGTATAGGAGAATCCCTGACCCTGTTGTGCTATCTTCAATCCATCCGTTTGGTACATGGTGACATGTTCCAATGTGTGAGACATGAAATCTCAATGTGTGATCATGTATACTAGAACATTAGGTGCAGTGGCGGATCCAGAATCGGCTCGCGAGGGGGGGGCTAAATACATAGAAAGCGCGAGTTGGACTAAAATTTTTCTTGTATTTTTATCTCATAAAAGCTTTTTAACATATTTAAAGACGAGTTGGACTAAAATCTTTCTTCTATTTATAGCCGAGGGAGCTTTTTTGGCTTATTTAAAGACAAATTTGGTTCATTTATACTAAAATTCTCTTACTATTTCTAGATCCTCTCTTGCTATTTCTGGCCAAGGGGGCTGCAGCCCCCCTAGGGCCCCCCTGGATCCGCCACTGATTAGGTGCCCGTTGAGTGCCCTACCATGCGCACAATTTAATTTATAATCTTCTTCAAATTTATTATCATATCTTCTTCTATGGTCAAGAACAGCTTTGGCAGCATAACATTCAAGATAATTTTATAAGCTATGGTACAAAAAGATAAGCAGTAATTTTAAAAACACACCAAGTGTTGCCTTCTGTAAAAAAAAGCACACACATAAGCAGACTTATTTGTAGATCCAAAATGCATCTTGCGCATTTTTTTTTGTTTTTTTAGACTATGGCTATGCATCCCACAGGCTGGGCTACAGGCTCCAGAACCATATGAAGCAGCATATATAAAATAAAAAAAAATCAATAGAACTACAGTAAGGATTCGTTCAGATCCCGCTGGTGCAGAAAACACATCCAGGTAGGGAGAATGTTCTGTTACAGGAAAACCCCATACCTCGAGTTTGCAGACAATGGAGGCCGTCGGCGCTGACGAAAAACGATGTCGTCGCAGCAGCAACCGTCGGAATATGCTGGCTAAAAAAACCGTCCAACGCTGGAAAATAGAACTCGAATACCAAATCCGAGCCAAATCGAGACAATGACGCCAACGAATCCCCCTGAAAATTTGAATCCGCCTCAAATCGAAACCGCCTCCACATCGAATCGAAGTATTTTGCACACGAATCCTCTAAAAAAATCTGAGCAAACACGGCTTGCATGTACCTTCGCCGCTACGTCGCAAAGGAACCTCGCCGGCGACGACGAAGCACGCCACGTCGCTGCTACGCGCTCCAATCTGACGGGAGAATCCCTCGCTGTGCTTGCGCTGTAGAGGGCGAACTCTGTCTGGGAACCGTGCATGCGTCGGCGGCGTCGCTGCTCTTCTCTCCCGCGATAGGTCGCGCCCTCAAATCCAACGCAGGCCGCGGCGGCAAGAGAGGATCCGCCGGCGCGTTGAGTAGGAGAAGCAGAGAAGGGCTTGCCCTCGAGAAATTGCCGGCGCAGCTGGGGTTTCCGAACGGTGCGTTGAGTGGAGAAGAAAGTGGGGAAAGGGGAAAAAAGAAACGACAAAAAACGTACAGAAACGGAAACAAGGGAACGGGAATTGTCGTACATGCTATTTAGAGCATCCATGCGCCAGCAGCCGTGACGGCGCGCGTGCGCCAAATAGCGCTCGGGGTTGTCCATGGGTCAGTAAACATGATTGTGACCCATGGCATTTACTCAATTGATTGTGCTAATAATTAATTGGTTAATTAGGAATTGTTAATAATGATTAAGTTAATTAAGAAAGGTCATTAGTGATTAATGATAAATCTGGGTTACTTAATGGGTTTTTGGATTGAAACTTTATCGTGAAGGAAAGTTGTACTCGAGGACTTTAACTTTATTTATCTTCCCCCATGCATTATCATATGTCATCATGAGCATTCCATTAAGCATGCATTATCATCACGTGTAGTGAACGATCCGAGAAGGAAGAAATCGAGCTAGTTCCTGAGGAGATTGTTCCTGTTGATGTCGGGTTTGATATTTGTGGTACTTCTGAAGAACCCGACTGCTCTGTTGACCAAGGCAAGCCCTAGTACATTGGAACCCTTCCTTGAATTGCAAAAATTTATATCACTTGAGTTATAAAATGTTGCATTAAGTAATAGGAGTTGATTGATAACCCACTTGATGCATTACCAACATTAATTATTCCAATGTTAACCTTGATACCGTTTTAATTGTTTTTATCAAGTGCCCCATTATGCGTAGCCCTGCTTAATGAGTTAGGCTTTTTTAAGGAAAATGTTTTATGCTGTTCAATTTCATATGAAGGCTGGTGTTTAATTTACCAGGCCATAGCGTTTATGGGAAAGGAGTCTCGATGTATGACTTGGTCTGTGACAAGTTAGGACCCCGTTGTTGGGCCACTTATGGTCTAGACTTGTAACTGACCACATACTCTAGTAAGCCCTATCGCTTGAGAAGGTTGACATATGCAAGATTTGGTTCTACATATGTCATGTGGTTAAGGGATCCTCAGCTGGGTAAATCGATTTGGATTGTCGTTGCTTCTCGAACATGGAGACTCGATCAATTGAACAACAATGTAGTTAACAAATGAAACATGATGAAGGAATGAGACAGTGGTTGATAACAAGTGTTTGCTCTAGTGTAGGATCACTTAGAGATTAGTTAATTACTAATGATGAGTTAAAATGTTGAAAATAGAACTAGAGCTTTTATGCAAAGGAACCTTTGATTCTTGCTAAAGCCTTACCTTGAATCCACTAAGCCTACATTACTGAGTCTTTTTCCCTTTTATGTTGGGTAAGTCTTATGGAGTACTTTTGTAGTCAGGGTTCTTTGAACCCTTGTTGTAGGTGAAGTTCCTAAGAAGGTGTGCTTTGGACCCTGCTCAATGACAGTCTTTCCAGTAGACACTGATGAGTAGCTTGGTTGACCCTTGGGTAGGGTGTTACTACTTTGATGTGCTATGTTTAATATTACTATCGCTACTCCACTACTTATGGCTTGTATGTTTAAACAACTGGTTTGTAAATTAAGTTATTGTAAGACTTCCGCTCTTTACTCTAATGTAAATTATTTATATAAACTGTTGTAATACTACAATGTCTCTATAATGTGATCCTGCTTCGAAGAATGAGTGGATGATTCGGGTTTCTTGAGGACACCCGACAGAGTTTCCTAAGTTGTCTGGGTCACATGCATGGTTGTTGGAGGCTATTGTGGCAATGACAGGTGCATGTGGGCCATATTAGTGAACACATGGCTCTTTCCAAAGCCATTGTGTAGCGTCTTTGTGTGTGATTAGTGTTTATAAACAAGGTCCAACACTTGTGGTTAGCGGTTGATTGGTAGTTTTGCTAATCCTGGGCATAGGGTATTGTGTTGAAACATGTCTCCTGGCTTGTGTGGTGCAGGTGTGGAGTCCGGAGGTGGTAGCGACGGTCGGTAGAAGGTCAAGCGAGGCATGCCGTGCCGACGAACCGGGTGCGGTGAAGAGCGGACGTGGAGCTTGGACTGAGGGACCGGACGACCAGGTGCTAGCCACGGTGGCTGACACTTGGGACATCGACAAGTCAAGATGACATGACGGGGGATGCGTACGGGGTACGCTACTTGCAGTGATTTAGTGGTTTGGCCTCAAAACTATCAGCGACGGTTTGGTGATTTCGCCTCAAAACCATCGGCGGGGGATGCGTCTGCGGTACGCTACTCGCGGAGTGGGTTTTCGTGGGTTTGGGCCTCAAAACCTGGGTCAGTCTCGGCACGGACGGACGACACGTGATGACATCGGGAAGATTGCGTCAAAGCAAGGCTACCGATGAGAAGGTGCGGTGGCCATCGGATCAAGTTATCAAGAGTTGGACTAGTATGCCCTCGGGTGGATTAGTTTAGCTCAAGTTATCCAAGGGGCATTTTGGGATGTCTAAATATACCTGTTAAATAGAGGTGGAGACCTCCAACTCCAACTCACCTCTCCCATTTCATTTCTCTCCTTCTAGTGGCTAGGTTTTCCCATTCTCCCTCATGGATTGCTAGAGAGGTCAAGAACTACTTTGTGATCTTTGTTCATAGGAAGTGCACCTCTTAGAGTGCACGTGTGAAAGGTCCTAAATGGCTAGAGGGGGTGAATAGCCTATAAAAATTTCTTACAAAGTACTAAAACAACTTGTTAGTACTTAAGATGGCGAAGCTCTTCTAGCACTAGCTCAACTAAGCTATGGAAGCCACCTACACAATTCTAGCAAGAGGCTATAATCTCTAAGCACACCAAGAGGCTAAGTTGCTACCTTACTTATAGTGAATAACACAACAACTACTAAAGCTAAGCAATACTAGAAACTGAGCTAAACAATTAGCACTACTCAAAGTAAGGCAAGAGAGGGATAGGAGTGTTATACCACCCGTGTAGTGGTGATGAGCCAATCAATCAACAACACAAGAGAGAGGTAGAATCCTCAGCAATCAAAGATGACACAATGATTTTTTACCAAGGTTCACTTGCTTTCCGGCAAGCTAGTCCTCGTTGTGGTGATACACCGACTTGGAGATGTGCCCGCTAAATGTCGTCTCTTAGCCAATCCTACAGCCAGGGCGGCACTATCAACACAAGATGGAGATCTGAAAGTGCATCGCCCCCGTTGTGGGTTTTGGATAATTAATGACAATCAAATTAGGGACTAACATGTTTATTGAAGTGATATCTACAGGTGTTAGTCCAATATAAGATTTGATCGATGATATTTGGTGATGAAAGCACCCCTAAATTTTGATGGACAAAAGGCGCTCCTACTCAAGTGGTTCTACATTTGGTATTTAAATTTGAGTTATAGGAAATGCCGCACTATCAAGAGGGATACAAATTAAGTTGGTTAGTTGAGGATAAAAGTGCTCATACCCAAGTTACTTGAGAGGAACACACTTCACTCACCGGCACTTAGAATTCAATTTTTCCCAGTCGGACCGGTAGCTCTGGTTCCTAACCGAGAGTTCCGGTACCTACCGGAAGTTCCGGCTCAGGACCGGAAGTCCTTTGTCGCACGCGTGGTGTCGCGCCAGTTGAACTACCGGAGGTTCCGGTGCCAGACCGAAAGTTCCGATTCCCACCAGAAGTTCCGGTCCGGAACCGGAAGCTGTTTCTTGCATGCGCGGGCTCGTGCAACTGTGCACAACCGAAAGTTCCGCTCTTGGACTAGAAGTTTTGGTGAAAACCAGAAGTTTCGATCTAGAACCGAAAATCAATTCTTGCACGCGTTGCATTGCGGCACTGTTCCCCTATTGACTCTGCTAAGCCCAGCGGCTAGATCTGGTAGGACTGGAAGTTCTGATGATGCTGACCGGAAGTTCCGGTGGCTCTTTGGAGTTGCCAGTACTTATACTTTCTTACCTCCATTTCTAACTATTGCCCAAGCTAATTACTGTTAACCTACAATCTAGACTGCCTCCAAGCTTTGACTCGCCCACTCTCTCTCCCCCTAAGCCTCCAAGCTCCAATCTTCGATTGTTTTAGCTAGGGACATGAGATTAGAGAGTTGGGAGCTTCGATCTACGACTTGAGCACTTGAATCCTCTCCTTGCCGGCTTGGTTTGTGTTTGTTACTCTTGGGTTCTTGGAACCCTAGCCGGCTAGGCGTTCTTCATGGCTGCCCATGTTGCTTCACTTGTGAGGGCACCCTGAAGTGTTTGTATCACCCTTTCTCTTAGTAAAATCTCAAGCTTACCTTCATGGTTTGCTTAGAGGGAGGCAAACCTTCGTGGTCACCTCAACAACGAGGACGTAGGAACTCCTGTGTGGGGATTGCCGAACCTCAGTATAAATTGTTTGTCCTACGTGCTTGTTGCTATGGTGGTAGCTTCGACTACTCTTGTTTTTGTTCTTTGTTGTCTTCCTCCTCTCCACCCCATACTTCATAGGTTGGAGAACTTGATCTCTAGATTAGTGTGGAACAAAGCTTCGAGAACATCAACATCATCATCCAACGTACTCAAAAGGTTGTGGTAACATTTGAATCTGAAATCTCATCTCGATTTACTCTGATTTTGTAGTCTTATAGGGGACCGAAAGTCCAGGTCAGTTTGAATCGAAACTTTTGGTCACCACCGGAAGTTCCGGTCCAAACTACCAGAAGTTCCGGTCAGGCATTTAACTTCTGCTTTTTGAGTTTGTGAGTTTTAGGTTTTTCAAATATGCCTATTCACCCCCTCTAGGCCAATTAGGTCCTTCAATTGGTATTAGAGCAAGGTTCCTCAGGTATACGCTTCACCGCATGAGGAAATACATTGGCCAAGATGGATGAGTCCCAAATCAAGGCTATCAGCGATCAGCTTGCTGAAACGCTTGGCAAAAGAAGCAACAAGATCAGCAATTCAGCAAGATGCAACAGCAAATTGATGAGCTAAAGAAAATGTATGGTAAAAAGAATGATGAAGCGTCAAGTGCAGGTGAGGCTAAAAACAAAGATGAAACACCAACAGGAGGCCCATTCTCAAGAATGCCATACAACTATGCCATCTCAAGCCAAGGAGGCAATCCCGACCTTCCAATGGTCAACCCCGGAAAGCCACCACCTTTTGATGGAATTAGATACACCGATTGGGCACATAGGATGAAGTTGCATCTTATAGCCGCAAGATGTTGGGAGGTAGTGGAGATTGGTGTGACTCTCCCAAAAGAAGGTGATAAGCCTACCCCCAAAGTAGTTTGGGATGTGCAACAAAATGCAACAACAGCAACCTTGATATTGCAATGCTTATCTCCGGAAGATAACAACAAGGTCACCGGCATGGTCATTGCAAAGCAGATTTGGGATACTTTGAGAATTTCATTTGAAGGAGATGTGAGTGTTAGAAGAGGAAACATTGAGCTTCTACAAGGCAAGATAGAGAACTTTACATGGAATGAAGGGGAAACCACTCAAGTTATGTTTGATAGGTTCATGACCTTGATCAACAGAATTACAGCACTTGGTGACACAACATGGACTGACAACTCCACAGCAAGAAAGCTTTGTAGAGTGTATAGGAAAAAGAACCGCACACTAGCTTCTATCATCATGGAAAGAGCAAACTATGAAACCATGACACCACATGAGATGCTTGCAAAGATATTGCATCATGAGGTCCTAGATGATGAAGCACTTGAAGCAAAAGAGCATAAGAAAAGCATTGCCCTCATGGCATCACAAGAAAGTGAATCAAGTGTCACTCTCACAAAGGATGTTGTGAACATGAGCATGATGATGATCTTGATGACCAACAAGTTTTATTGGTAAGAAACTACAAGAGATACTTAAAGAAAAAGAATGAGAAGATGAGAAAGAATGGTGGCAAACCATGGAAGAAGAGGTTTTTCTATGATTGTGGTGAACTTGGTCACTTTGCCGCTGATTGTCCGAACAAGGGCAAAAACCTAAGGAAGAACAAGGACAAGAAGAGAGGTGAAGCACATATGGGTCAAGAATGGCAATTCATGATGATAGTGAAGATGAAGAAGAAAACAAGAATGAGAGTGTAGCTGCAATTGCTATACAAGAAGCATCTTCCTCAACAAACACTTCATAGACATCACTCATCACCAACACCACTTCATCATCAAGGCTCTTCGCCAACCTCTCCGACGATGATCTTGAATCTCCTATATGTCTCATGGCAAAGGGAGATAAGGTATCATCCGATTCTCTCACATCCTCTAGTAGTGAATGTGATAGTGATGATGAAAATGATGAAAACTATTGTGGGTGTATTAACCCCTATACCCTCATGGCTAGCCTTGGGTCACGTTTTCTGGAGGCCCAGGACTTCGAGTTTGAGCCAGAGGGACGCCAACAAGCGTGGTCGGTGGCCCTGCTCGGGCACAAGGAGGTGCCTTGCCGTGCAAGGCAGTCTAGATAATAGGAAACTCATATCTTTCCTAGATACGTATATTTGTAATTATCCTGTATCATAATCATAGGATCTGTAACCCTATCCCCCGACTATATAAGGCGGGCAGGAGGAACCCTACAGGACCAACTTGTACTCATTGCAATACAATCCACAGAGACGTAGGACATAGGGTATTACGCAATCCGTGGCCCAAACCTAGATAAATCCTTGTCCCATCTTGCGTCACACTCGATCACTAGTTTTAGCTTGCCCCATGCCTAAATAACCACCAAGGATAGCCCCGTGGTGGACTGCCGACCAGTTTTTGTTGACAGTGCTGCGCCAGGTAGGGGGGCGCAGTTGAAGCTTGAGACGGTCGAGATGGTGTCTTTCCCGGCTTCCATGGATTTCGGTGCTGGCCTCACGTTCATCGTTGGCTCGATCACCTGGACCTCTGACGTTTGAGGACTGCCGAGGCTGTGGAGGATGTGCAGCCTGCTTCTGCAACGGCTTCACCAACAACGTCTCCGACAACTCCGATCTCGGGGCCGACCCTAGGGTCGATCGCTTCACCAGCTCGGCGATAACTTCCCCGTTACCAGGGGAAGAAGATTGACAACTATGATCTGCTCGATCTTACTGATCGGAAGATCGAAAGGTTAGATGATACCCTGTCCTTATTGATCGAAAGATTGACAAATCTGATCTGGCTCAGGATGGATTCACTGTCATTCATCGCCGTCATCATTCACCAATCGGTCGCACCGCCGGCCACCCCCGCTGTCCAGATCCAACTCTGGCCATGGCACAGCGTGGCACCGCCGACCACTATCACCGCCTAGATCCAACTCTAGCCGCGGCACAGCGTCGCACCACCGACCACTCTCGCCGCCCAGATCCAACTCTGGCCGCGGCATAGCGTCGCACCGCCGACCACTCTTGCCGCCCAAATCCAACTCTGGTCGCGGCCCGCCAACCACTCTTGCCGCCTAGATCCAATTCTGGCCGTGGCACAGCATCGCACCGCCGACCACTCTGCCGTCCAGATTCAAATCTGGCCGCGGCTCCAAAGCATCGCACCGCCGACTAGTCGCACTGCCCAGATCTGATCTCGGCTGTGGTCCGACCATGTTCTCCAGACCAGGTGCAGCATCGACCATAGCGTCCGAGCACCCCTACGCCAATCACGCCAGCACCGTACCCGTATGGGCTGAAGAACATCGCTACAACGTACGAACAGCACTTCCCAGCGCTGTTCAAGCAGATCAAGAAGGCCGACCACGTTGCGGATCCAGAACCCATCAAGATCCAACCAGTAGATTCAGTCTTGATGGTCAACATGGTTGAGTTAACTCACGTCGAGGACACCCAGTCGTCCACCGTTATCGTAACCCCAGGGTCCAGCGATGCAATCCCTGCTCTGGGCGATGGATGGGGGACTCTACAGATCTCTGATGACGAGTCGCTCTCCCCTGAGTCCAACTTTTCTGACAAAATCAATAGGATCATGGGAGATTCGCCCAAGTGTCCACCAGCGCCCAAGCGGCCTGTACATGTGGAAAACACTATTTTTCACATCAGCGATGATGAGCCACCCTGGCCAACAAGACAGACGCTCAAAGGCAGCTACACGAAGCATGCAACACTAAAAAAGAGCAATGTCGTATCACGCAGGCACAACACCTGCAACCGCAAGGCAGCAACCATAACAGGAACCCCAGTGGATGCAGCAATCGCATACCCCCATGCAACTTGGGACCAGATTTCGATCAGGCTGGTGGACCATGCATCCATCATACGCTGAGCGCCAACATAGCCGCTACTCAGCAGATTCTTCGTGGTTTGGCTAACCAAACACCAGAGATCCAGGAGGCTCTTCGGTGCCTTGAGGTAGCAGAAGACCAAGTTCAGGACCTACGCACCGGTTCTCAAGCTCCAATGCAAAGCCGACGCAGTGCCCGGCAGAACCAGTCCAACCGAGGACAACATCGCGAAGGAGGGGGTGACAACTCAGTCAACCAAGACCCCTGTGACAACAGACCACACCCAGGAGGACGTGACATTCGCCAGTATCTTGAGCAGCGCACTCCTAGTGGGAGAGATAACCAAGCACCACCTCGCTGTGACAAGTACGGCGGCAGACAACGTCACGATCGCGACCAGAGCGTCAAGCAGCTACGCGGAGACGATGTTTGTAGTTTCCTCGATGAAAGATATGCCCGGCATCGTGCTGCAGGTGGCATCCACCCATACTCACACGACCTCAAACGAGTGGCTTGGCCAATTGGCTTCTGCCCAAGAGGAGAGATCTGCATTTACAATGGGTATGATGACCCCGAGCATTGGATCATGCTATTTGAGACTGCCGTCCAAGCAGCCGGTGGAGATGACCACGTCATGGCTAACTATCTACCATGCATGCTTGGTAACACAACCCTTTCATGGCTCATGCGCCAGCCCGAAGGATCCATATTCTTGTGGAGGCAACTAAAGCAGATGCTGATTGACAACTTCAAGTCAACCTGCGACCAGCCGAGCATGAGATTCGCCCTTGCATAGATCCATGACTACCCCAACGAGCTGCTACGAGCCTACATTCGCCTTTGGTCGGATGCCTACATAAGGTGTCGTGATGTGTCTGATGCCGACACTATCGGCCTCTTCATGCAAGGCTGCCGAGAGCCTCGGAGCCAGGATCTGTGAAAGGAGTTGCTCAAACAATGGCCAAGGACCATAGATGAAATGTTCAGAATCGCCAATGATCAAGCCTTCGTCGATGATGGCATGCATGACCCTGACATACTAGGGGCCCGAAACTCCAACTACCGCCACGACGATCGCGACCGAGATCGCGACCGTGATTACCGCAACGACCACCGAGACAATGCCCGACGAGATGATCGGCGAGACGACCATGGCGGTTACTAGCGTGACGATGGCCGCAACAGCCAGCAGCGCTACGATGAATGCCGAGATTGCTAGAACTACAGAGGCGGTGGGCGGGACCGCAATCGTGGTGGTGGTGGCAACCATGTCAACACCGTCAAAGGGCAGAAGCAAGACCTGGACAAGGATTTGTAGAAAATCCTCGATCAAGGCTGCCCACATCACCCCAACAAGGGTCATACCCTCAGGACGTGTAGGCAGATTGCCAACAACATGAACCCCACTCCGGCGAAGAAGGCCCGGAACAACGACAATGGCAAAGACAGGATGCCGCCTGAAGGCTCCGACGAAGATGACGAACGGGCTTAGAGGCGAGCCATATTCAAAGAATCGGAAAGGAACGTCAACGCCATCTTCGGCGGACGAGTGGGCAAAGAGTCGCATGCAAAGGCTAGGCTCCTTGACCGAGCATTAGCGGCTATCTCCAAAGCCGACAAGACTGTCGCAGACATCAGAGCACCTGCCTGGTCCAAACACCCGATCACGTTCTCCAGGCAGGACATGTGGGCAAACATACTAGAGCCTGGATGTCTTCCCCTGGTCCTCGACCCAGTCATTGGGAACATTCAGTTTGAGAAGGTGTTGATCGACGGCGGTAGCTCTCTCAACATCTTGTTCATATCCACCTGGAAGGAACTTGGGTTACGCGACGAGCAGCTCATTCCATACTAGGTGCCGCTCTGGGGAGTTATGCCAAGCCAGCCCTCATATCCTTTAGGGATGATCTCCCTGCCTGTACAGTTCGGTACACTGCAGCACTTCCGCGTCGAATGGCTGGACTTCATCATCACAGAGTTCGAGGGAGTCTACCACGCCATCCTCAGCAGACCAGGACTCTGTAAGCTCATGGCAGTACCTCACTATAGGTACCTCGTGGTCAATGTTCTGACCGATAAGGGCATCCTGTCCTTGCGCGGTAACATCCTCATGGCTCGCTCAGCCGAGTCAAGCGCCTACGCCGCCGCGGAAGTCGAAGACATCAAACACCAGTTTGCCAAAACAAAGATGGCCACCCTGGAGGTATCCCCCGTGGACCTCAAAATTCTAGAGCACTCCACTCATTGAGTGTCGAGCACCACCGACAACTACAAGAGGGTCAAGCTCACCGATGCTGATTCATCAAAGACGGCCCTCATCGGCACGTGCCTCGGCCCCAAATAGGAAGAAGCACTCGTCAAGTTCCTCCGGGATCACGTGAGCATATTTGCATAGAAACCTGCAGATATGTTGGGTGTTTCCAGGGACTTTGTCAAGCACTTCCTAGACGTTTCAAAGACCGCCAAGACCATCAAGCAGAAGCTTTGCCGGTTCGCTCGAGATCGAAAGGAGGTGATTAGGGTAGAAGTAACCAAGCTCCTAGCAGCTGGTTTTATCAAAGAAGTGTATAATCTGGAGTGGTTAGCCAACCCGGTTCTTGTTTAAAAGAAGAATAAAGAATGGAGAATGTGAGTTGATTATAACGATCTCAACAAACACTGCCCTAAACATGTTTTTCATCTCCCTCGCATCGACGAAATAGTTGATTCTACTACAGGGTGTGAGTTGCTTTCTTTTCTAGATTGCTACTCGGGCAATCACCAGATAGCTCTCTACGAGCTGAATTAGCCCAAGACAGCCTTCATCACACCCTTCGGTGCCTACTGCTACAAGACCATGTCTTTCGGCTTAAAGAATGCAGGGGCCACGTATCAATGGGCTATCACGACCTGCCTGGCTAAGGAAATCAAGGATGGTCTTGCAGAGGCATATGTCGACGATGTGGTAGTGAAAACGAAGGAAATCTCATCCTTGATCGACAATCTTGAAAGGGTTTTCGTAGCCCTCAACAAATACCAGTGGAAGCTCAATCCCACTAAGTGTATCTTCAGCGTACCCTCAGGGGCACTGCTCGGCAATGTCGTCAGTCGAGATGGCATACGCCCCAGCCCTGAGAAGGTCCAGAACATTCTGGATCTAAAACCGCCCCGATGTGTCAAAGACGTCTAGAAACTTGCTGGATGCATGGCAGCCCTGAGCTGCTTCATCTTCAGACTAGGTGAGAAAGGACTCCCGTTCTTCAAACTGCTCAAGGCGTAGGTTAAGTTTGCGTGGTCTAACAAAGTTGACCAGGCCTTCACATAGCTTAAGGAGTACTTGACTTCTCCCCCAGTTTTGATGGCTCCACGGCCTACTGAGCGTCTACTGCTCTACATTGCGGCCACGTACAACATGGTCAGCACCGTGTTCCTGGTCGAGCGAGAAGAGCCTGGCCACACCTACGGCGTTCAGCACCCTGTCTACTACATTAGCGAGGTTCTAAATGAATCTAAACAGTGCTATAACCAGATCCAGAAGCTACTCTATGCAGTCCTAATCACCAAACAAAAGATGTTGCATTACTTCCATGCACACCTGATCACAGTGATGACGGACACCACGTTAGGAGATGTGCTCCCCAACAAAGATGCCAGAGGATGTGTGGTAAAATGGGCACTAGAGCTCAACAAGTTCAACCTCGAATTCAAGAGCCGGTCAGTAATCAAATCTAGTCCCTGGCTGATTTCCTTGTGGAATGGATAGAGATTACCCTGCCTCTGGAAGACACTAGTGTCGAGCACTGGAAGATGTAATTTGACAGATCATTAAACATCAACAGCGCTGGAGCAGGAGTCTACTTCATTGCTCCATCTAAGGACATGCAATGGTATGTGCTATGCATTCACTTCCCAGCATCTAACAATGTGGCTGAGTATGAAGCTTGTCTATTCGACCTTCGCATTGCTGTTGAGCTCGGCATCAAACGCCTCCTGGTCTATGACGATTCTGCCTTAGTCATCAACCAGTTCAATAAAGACTGGGATTGCAACCACGAGAAGGTGGACGCTTACGTAGCTGAGATCTAAAAGTTGAAGAACAGGTTCTATGGCCTGGAATTCATACATGTGGTCTGAGCAGACAACAAGGGGGCAGACAAGCTTTCCAAGCTAGGCTCATCGAGAGCCAAAATCCCCCTCGGGGTCTTTGTCAAGGATTTAATAAAACCTTCCATCATCCCAGAGCCAGCCACTCCAGCCGCTCCAGTACCACCTGCTAACTAGGTAGTCGCACCCATGGACGAAGATGAGACAATGGAGGAAGCCAACCCTCCAGACCAGTCAGGCGCAGACCACGATAATGATGAGGGCCAACCTCCAGACCATGCTCCAGCTGAGCACCCTGCTCCTCCCGAGCCTGATTGGAGGGATCCATTCGTCGAGTACCTGGTAAACCATCTTGTCCCGGAAGACAAACCAGAGGCAGAACGCCTAATGCGGCGTGCACGCAACAACATCATAGTAGACAATCAGTTGATGTGCAAGAACTCCAGAGCAGATATACTCCAAAAGTGCATCACTCGGGAAGCTAGCAAAGAGCTTATGATTGAAATCCACAAGGGCATGTGTGGTAACCACGCCGCGTCCAGAACGCTGGTCAGCAAAGCTTTCTGAGAAGGTTTCTACTGGCCCACAGCAGTAGCTGATGCCGAGGACATGGTTTGCAGGTGCCTAGAGTGCCAAATGTTTGCCAAGCAGACCACATCCCGGCTCACGAGCTCCAGACCATACCATCTTCATGGCCGTTCTCATGCTGGGGACTGGATATGATAGGCCCGCTCAAACAAGTGCCAGGTGGTTTCGAGTACGTCTACATACTAATAGATAAGTTCACCAAGTGGATCGAATACAAGCCATTGAAGACTGCTACCACGCAAAAGGCAGCAGATTTTCTCAACAGAGTTATCCACAGGTTCAGGGTACCCAACAGCATCATCACTGATCTGGGTACCACATTTACCGGAAGCCACTTCTTTGACTTTTGCGATGAATTGAGCATCAAAGTCAAGTATGTTTCTGTTGCCCATCCTCAGGCAAATGGTCAGGCAAAATGCACCAATGGCATGATCCTTGAAGCCTTAAAGAAGCGAGTCTATCTCAACGATAAAGAACAAAGGCCCGGACGATGATTGAAGGAGTTGCCTGCAGTGGTCTGGGGACTTCGAACCCAGCCCTGCCGCAGCACAGGAGTGTCCCCGTACTTCATGGTGTTCGAATCTGAAGTAGTTTTACCTGCTGAAATGGCTTTCCAATCCCCTCGGGTTGCATACCATGATGAAGATGCCTCAGACAAAGCCATGGAGGTCGACGTCAATGCCTCTGAAGAGCGCCGACTAGACACCTATGCTCGGTCGGCCAAATACTTGGCCACCCTACGTCGTTACTACAACTGCAACGTCAACGACAAACTCTTTGTGGTTGGTGACATGGTGCTGAAACAAATTATGAAGACCAACGGCCTCCACAAGCTATCATCGCGGTGGGAAGGACCCTATAGTATCAAAGCGGTGACACATCCAACGTCTTACAGACTATGCACATTGGTAGGCGTAGATATCCCAAATTCTTGACATATCGACAATCTCATACGATTCTACCCATAGTTAGCCGCTTCGCCATATAAAGATATGTACCTTTCTTACATACTATTGTACTTTTGTTTCAGATTACTAAAGTGCCTTCAGAGGCAATTGCTCATTATCTCTATGGTTTCATTTATGCATTGACTCCTATTCATGCAATGCTTATTCTTAATATGCATCCTATTGTACGATACATAGCCAGACCAGGACAGTTTGACAAGGCACTATCTCGATCCTCTGACAATGTGATACAGCTTTGCGCCACATAGTACTAGGAGATTCGACAGTAGCTCCCTAACAGTACTAGACTCCTAGTGATCCTGGCAATCGCATTGTTCACTAGCGACACACTGGTCACCTGATAGGGTTTACTAAATTTGTCTAAGCTATACATCTTAAAACGGTTGACAAACTTAACTAATCACATCAACATACTATGTCATTAAAGCCCCACAGGCACAACTTGTTTATAGACCACTCGGTCTTACTTTGTTCGAGCACTTCATTGCTCACCCACTCGTATGGCACATATATACACTGTTGTTTTACATATGAATATTACTAACTACTATTGCCTTCACTAGGTTCTTCAAATAGAGTGATCTTGTTTACAACCACTTCAGCAGCATGTTTTGATGATCTCACTAGCTCCATCACCCATTCCTTGGTGGTACCTGCAGCATGACCCTCAACAAACCTCTGCACCTCAACCGAGGGGTAATGCGACCGCACCCGAGCAAAAGCATTACAAGCTATAAAAATCCTGGCCCCCGCTTCACAAACTCCTACAGTTGAGGCCACATCCTACGGCATCGGTTCAGGACAGTCGTTGGCTCTATCATTGGATCGGTCGGCAGAGGCTCGTTGAGGAATATCACCCTTATGACTGGTCGGATATAATTCATCATCTGGGTCAGCCTATTCTAAAGCATCTGGATGTTTTCTTCCATCACTTCAAACTGAGCCAGACGACGCCGGGCAACTTCTGACCAACAACAACAAATGGACCAATCGATCATTTTATATCTATACCAAGATCAGTCATAACAGATCAGTGTTAAGGAGGTTACCTTCAAGCTCTTGGTTCTGCTCTTCCATGGTTTTCGCCAAGCAATCACGCTCCTGGGTCAGCACTGTGTTCTACTCTGCTAGCTCTGCATACAGAAGATAGACCACGATAACGATATTACTCTGCAAAATACTAACATTAGAGGCAAGTCAACACAAATACCTGCTTTCCTAGTTTCAAGTTCCGCGCTCTTGGTTTCGGTCAGTGTCAGCCTCACCTCCAGGTCTGCCACCTTGTTGTTCAGAGCAGCTTGCTCTGTAGATCACTAGAGTTCACTGGTCTGGAATGCCTGGGCTTGGGCTTCAACACTGGCCAACCTATCATGCAGAGTAGCTTTCTCTGCAGCCCACTGGCTCTCTCTGGCCTGTATTCCTTCTGCTAGGCTTCTAGAGCCTCGTATGACGTCTTTAGATCTTTAAATTGTTCATAGATAGGAGCAAGCTATCTATGGTGCGTCGACGTTGCTCGGCCGTCTCTGCCAATGACTGTGTACACAAAGACTTAGCACTACAAATCGCAATGATATTCAACGTACACAACAACATGCAAAAATACGTACCCGAAACTGAGTCCACAGCCCTGGTCATCTTGAATATCTTCATA
>DXKC01010552.1:0-10708 GCA_031170775.1 Cymbopogon citratus
CCTCAGAGATGGTGCCATGGATACATATACACAGGAAGTTCATACTATTGCTCAGCAGGTCCAGGCTAATGGAGAAGCAATAGCGAGAGTGACACTCAGGCAAATGGAACAAGCCAACAAACTAAAAGTAACCACCAAGTATGATGATGACAAGCCCCAATTTGATGAAGAAGATGTGACAGAATTGGATTTTGATGATCAGAGGTCGCTCCACAATGTTTTTGCAGAGGCAAAACTCAAGGCACTAGCTGAACCTTCTGGCAAAGGCAATGCTGACCAACATCACTACAACAAATACATTTCTTCAGAGAGGGATCATGAGAGAGAACATAGACCTCAGAAGCCATTCATACCCAAGATGGATTTTCCAGATTTTGATGGCACTGACCCAAAGGTCTGGCTGGACAACTGCAGGGCTTATTTTGACCTGTACAAGATACCAGAGGGAATGTGGATCACTGCAGCAAGAATTCACCTCAAAGGTAATGCTGGCAGATGGTATCAAGCTTTCAAGTAGAAGAATACTTTCAAGAGTTGGACACATTTTTGCCATGTGATTGAACAAGAGTTTGGATCAGATGATTTCACCACTCATATGGATGAATTGTTAGAGTTTCAGCAAACTGGTATCGTGGAAGAGTATACAGTTCAGTTTCAAGACCTTCAGTATGTAGTCACTATGCATAATGCAAACTATGATGAAATGTTCTTTACCAAGCAATATGTCAGAGGCTTAAAGCATGACATTAGGATAATGGTAGCGGGTCACATGCCAACTACTGTGCTGAAGGCAGCTGCCCTGGCCAGAGTGCAACAGAAGCTGTTGGATCAAAACAAAGCAAAATATCCCAACAAGCAGTTCCAGTATAGAAATCAACAGTACAACAAAGTAGAGAGCAAAACTGCCACCACAAATTCTAATCTCTGGAGTGATAGGCAACTTCGAGATTACAGAAGAGCAAATAATTTATGCTTCTTCTGTGGAGAAAAATTTGTACCTGGACACTTGGAAGTGTGTACAAAAAGGAACAAACCCAAAGTGAATGCTTTGGCCATCAATGACCTTGACAGGGAACTCATAGAGGAGGTTCTCAATGACCTAGCCGCTGAGGATGCCCTTCAGTCTGATTTTTGCCAACTATCTATCAATGCCTTATCATCATTAGACAAAGCTGACTGCATCAAGCTCAAAGCCAGAGTAAAAGACAAGGTCATGATCATGCTGGTGGACAGTGGCAGCACACACAGCTTTATCAGCTCCAAATTTGTCAGCTTAACAAACCTGGCCACTATACCAATACACCCTAGAAAGGTACAATTGGCTAATGGGGAACATTTCTCCACTGACAGAATGGTACCAAATCTGCAATGCTACTACCAAGGCAAGAGTTTCAGAACAAACATGATTGTCATTGATATGCAACCATATGATTCCATCTTAGGTTGTGATTGGTTAAAAAAGCACAGTCCACTACAATTTGACTGGAACCATAAAACAATACAATTTCAGGAGGAAGGTAGAGTTATCCAATTGCAAGGAGTGGTTGACCCAACTCTGCAACTCTCCCCAATTTCAGCCACTAAAGTGTACAATGCAACCAAAGGTAACAATGTTTGGGCTTTTGCACTAGTGGACACTGTGATCACTGAGCAGAATGCACAACCAACAAAACCCAGGTCACTCTCAGAGGACTTAAAACATCTCATGGTGGTCTATAAGGACATATTCACTGATCCCAAATGTCTTCCACCTCCTCGAGTATATGATCATGCAATTCCATTGTTACCTGGCTCCACTCCTATCAATGCTAAGCCTTATCACTACTCACCCTTACACAAGACCGAAATAGAGAATCAGGTGAAGTAGCTCTTGCAAGCAGGACATATCACTCACAGTCATAGCCCTTTTGCATCTCCTGTTCTATTGGTCAAAAAGAAGGATGGTTCTTGGAGATTATGTGTTGATTACAGAAAGTTGAATGACATCACAGTCAAGAACAGATTCCCTATGCCAATTATTGATGAGATATTAGATGAACTCTCTAGGGCTAAGTTCTTTACCAAGTTGGATATGAGGGCAGGATACCACCAAATCAGAATGTTACCACAAGATGAGTTCAAAACAGCATTCAAGACCCATCATGGCCACTACCAATTCTGGCTTGACCAATGCACCTGCCACCTTTCAGTGTGTTATGAATGAAGTCTTACAACCTTACTTGAGAAAGTTTGTCATGGTTTTCTTAGATGACATACTAATCTATAGTCCCACAATGGAAGAACATCTGGAACACCTAGAGTTAGTGTTCTCTACCCTCAGGAAACATCAGCTATACCTGAAGGAGTCCAAATGTACTTTTGCTAAGAACAGCCTGGAATATTTAGGCCACATAATCTCTGCTCAAGGGGTGTCTACTGATCCCAGTAAGATATCTGATATGCTCAACTGGCCAGTACCCCAATCCATGACTGAACTCAGAGCATTCCTAGGACTAACTGGCTATTACAGAAAGTTTGTCAAAGCTTATGGAGTGATCACCAAACCACTGACTGCTATCCTCAGACTCAAGACATTCCTCTGGAGTCCACAAGCTCAAGATGCATTTGATAAGCTTAAGCAGACAATGACTCAAACACCTGTATTGGGCCTTCCAAACTTTCATGAACCCTTTACTATTGAAACAGATGCATGCAGTGATGGCATTGGAGCAGTCCTTATGCAGAAAGGTCAACCCATTGCCTATTTGGGTAAAGCTCTAGGAGAAAAACACCAAACCCTCAGCATCTATGAGAAGGAATTTCTAGCCCCCATCATGGCAGTGGACAAATGGAGGCATTACCTAGAGAGGGGACAGTTTTTCATACAAACTAACCACAGATCATTAGCATACCTGACACAGCAAAACTTACACTCCGACATGCAGAGAAAAGCAATGGCTAGATTAATGGGACTCAATTTCAAGATTATATACAAGAAGGGCAAAGATAATTTGGTAGCTGATGCACTGTCCAGGGTGGCTCACATGATGTCCTTACAAGCTGTGTCCTCCATCCAACCAACTTGGGTCCAAGAGGTATTGAACTCCTATACAACAGACTCCAAAGCACAAACATTGCTGCAAAAATTAGCGATATCCAGTCCTGATAGTGATGGCTACAGCCTGGAAAAAGGAGTCATTTGGCATCAAGGCAAAGTTTGGATTGGTCAAAATTCAGCACTCCAAACCAAGCTAATTTCAGTCTGTCACTCCAGTGCTCTAGGGGGACATATATTCAGGCATTGCAGCAACCTATCATAGGATCAGCAGATATTTTTTCTAGAAAGGCATGAAGCAGGATGTGGAAAATTTTGTCAAACAATGTACTGTTTGTCAGTAGGCCAAACCAAACCTCCATCACCCCATGGGCCTACTTCAGCCACTTCCTGTTCCAGAAGGTATCTAGCAAGACCTCACAATGGATTTCATAGAGGGACTTCCCAAGTCTGAAGGTTATAGTGTGATACTGGTAGTGGTGGACAGATTGACTAAATATGCTCATTTCTTACCCATCAAACACCCCTACACAGCCGCTTCTATTGCTCAGGTTTCTTAGATAACATTGTCAAGCTCCATGGCATGCCCAAGTCCATAGTCAGTGACAGAGATACCATATTTGTTAGCAATTTCTGGAAAGAACTGCTGAAAATTTACAAAGTGGAACTCAAATACAGCACTGCTTTCCACCCCCAAACAGATGGTCAGTCTGAGGTGTCAACCAATGTTTGAAAATGTACCTACGGTGTGCAGTCCATCAAGCCCCTGGTACCTGGAAATCATGGTTGTCATTAGCTGAGTTGTGGTACAACACATCCCTCCACTCATCCTTGGGATCTACTCCATTCAAGACTCTATATGGTTACATCCCTTCAGATACCTCTGCCTCAGTCACTGACAAAGTCCAACACAGAGAGCAGCAGCTGCAAGCACTGAAAGAACACCTCAGCCGAGCACAGAACAGAATCAAACTAACTGCTGATCGAAAGAGGAAAGACCATGAGTTTGCCGTGGGTGACAAGGTACTATTGAAACTCCAACCATATACTCAATCTTCAGTGGTGAACAGACCTTACCCCAAGCTAGCATACAAATACTATGGGCCATTTCCAGTACTCCAGCGCATTGGCAAAGTGGCATACAAACTTGATCTTCCACAGGGCTCACTCATACACCCAGTCTTCCATATCTCACAGTTGAAACCATATACTGCAGATTACACACCTATCTTTGATACATTACCAACACTGACAGATTTGGAAGCAGCTAACACAGTTCCTCTGGAGATTCTGGAGCACCGCATGGTCAAGAAAGGCAACACAGCCATACCCCAGGTGAAACTTCGCTGGAAAGGGCTCCCACAAGCAGCAACAACATGGGAAGACTACTACGTCGTCAAGCAGCGTTTTCCATCAGCTCCTGCATGGAAGCACGCTGCAACTAAAGCAGGGGGAGATGTCACACATGGCGTGCGCACGACACAGGAGTGACATGGATGTGTGATGATGTATTCTTTATGGTGTTAGCGTATTCATGTTTTACGTATTCGATATGGTTGTATGACATGTGGACCATTCCGGTCAGGGTGTGTGCGAGCACAGAAGTGCCGAACTTGTAATGAACCGATTATCTATCTACTGAGTAATACTATCAGAACGCCAAGGCGCAGGGGTTAACCTCGCCGGCGTCAGGGTTCCGGTGAATTCCGCTGTGCCGGCTCATGTTGCGGTGACCCGCCGCTGCCACGGGCGTCACACTTACAGGTTTAGTCTTTAGTGAGTTCTTTCGTTCATTGAAATTTAAGCATGATTTCTAGACGCTTGGCTACATATGACTCTATGAGAAGCTGCCCAATGATAGATATATAGTTTAGTTTGTCTGAGTGTAATGAGATCAGCAAAGGAATTGAACGATCATGGTTGGGAAATAGTTCTTAGCTAGTCTTATGAATGCCAAATGCTTTATTTAGATTCAGGAATCACAAGGTGCCAAACTATCAGTTGAATTGATGCCCAGAATTTCTGGGCTTGAAAAATTCGGCTGCTCACTAAGCATAACTTTTGTTGCAATCATTGCCCAGTTAATTAATTCGTACAGCATGTGTGTGGTAAACTGACCATAGTTGTTGTCTCATGAATAAGTTGCAGATTAGAGATGGAGGCAAATGGTTTGCCAGGTCGTGTATCTCAATTCCATAATGTTTCCTTCTCTGATTTTCTGTAGGTGTTTTGTGATATGACTTATGAGGTAACTGCAATAATCTTTGAGAAATTATGGTCTGGCAGGGTAACACTATCCCTTCAAATATGTATGGTTTGTTGTCCATATATTGGCACTGCTTAATGGTTCGATTAGAAGTATATGCTTGCTGACCTGATCGCTAGTTTAATACTGTTTCTAAATTTTCCTCTAATCCCACGAACAAAATTTCCATGGCTCACTAATTTTTTTTTCTGTCTGTTTATAATGACAAGTCAATCAAGTGAAGGGTATGGGGTATATGAATCTTATATTCCTCTGTAGTTGTAAAATGCACATAATTATCTAACATGACAGTTGATGCAATGCAACCTCCATGGTAATGCTAAGACATAACCAATAGCAGTACTGAACCATGCAAAAGATCTCTGATACTCTAATTTATATTATAGACACACTTGCCATATTATTATTTAGAAAGATGTGCCTCTTTCATCAGGTTATAAGTTATATTACTTGAGACCTAGGATATTATCTAATTAGTTAAAGACATTTGTTGTGGCAGAACAATTCAGGCGTAGAACTGCTACTACAAGAACTATATGGTCATCAGGCAAGTGAGCTATCAATTGAACAATGGAATAAATTCAGAGGTAAATGTTCTTCTTCATCTTTTTTTTTACTTCAGATTATAAATTATATGACATTAGCAGAAGGTAAGCGTGAAAGTAGTTACTACTGTTTGCATGCTAGGAGCATGAATAGTTAGTGTTCTTACAGCTTCCTAATTAGGAGAGTTGAAGTTTTTATGTTCCCATGCTCATCCCTTTTCAGATTGTGGACTTAGAATGCAAGCATAGACGACCACACCAATCAGAATCTGAGGTTGCACTTCTTAAGCGAACGGTAATTTACAAGTAATTTTCAATTACATTTAGCAGCATGCTCGAACTGGTTTTTATGATTTTTTTCTTTTTTTCTCAGATTAAAGAGTCGGAGGCCAAGTTGAAGGAACAAGAATATGAGCTAGTTTGTAATCGATACATTTTGTGTACTAATGGGAGCTAGCTTGTTATCGAGACATGTTGTGTACTAATGGGAGCTAGCTTGTAATCGAGACATGTTGTGTACTTTAATTGCTAGTTAAATTACATAATATATTTGGTTGTGTTAGTTGTGTATACAAGAATATATTATTTGCCATGTAAAATTCGTAATCGAAATCCTAATTTGAAACAAAAACAAATTATGAATTGAAATGAATTCAGAAAAGAAAGAAAAGAGGACATTTTAGTCCCGGTTGGTAATACCAACCGAGACTAAAGGAGCCTGCTAGGGCATATGCGTGTCAGACTCTTTAGTCCCGGTTGGTATTACCACCCGGGACTAAAGGTCTACTTTTACTCCCGGTTTCAAAACATTTAGTCCCCAACGCGTACTCTCGGTTCCATAACTGGGAGTAAAGGGGATTTAGAACCGGGAGTAAAGGTCCGTTCTCTACTAGTGGTATTGGCATCGAATTGCTTCTTTTCTTAGCCACTTCCCTCATTTTGTTCATCCATTTAGTAAATCGAATAACTGTTTGCTGCCAGCTTTTCCTACAAACATCATACCAACACTGAACTGAGGACAACAAAAAAAAATCTTAAGAATGTGACAATCAACCGAACAATATGCACAATAATTCAAGGCATCACAACATGTACCACAAACGATACTCTGCATAGCCAATTATATCACCCTTAAGACCTTTTTAAAACTTTAACATATATTATCCACGGAATCTTGCTGCCAAATCAGATAAAGAATGAACTAATTCATCATGCTTGCCACACAAACAAATCAATTCAACTGGTGGCATCAGCTGATGCCACCCACGCATGTGGTTAGGCGACATCCATTTAGCATTATATCCAAAGTTATTCATGACACCGTTTGATGATTGCCTTAGTTGAAAATAAACTACAATACATTATTCTGCTCCATAAGGAAGAAATAACAATAAAATTCTCTGAGGAAGACAATTCAATAAAATCTATGCATGGGTTCTCTACTTCAAACTTATTCAAGTACATAATGTTAAAGTAAACAAGCAAAGAATGAACATAACCATTTTCTATCAAAAATACAACAAGGAAAATCATATCTAGTTGATAGCAGAATATTCGAATTTAATCAAGTAGCATGAAAGGGGGGCCATACATAAACAGTCAATTACATTAGATAGCAATGACGTGGATTTTTGCATCCCTAAGCATAGAAATAGCATTTCAAAACTCAATTAAAAGCATTCCAAATGATTCTGGGCAATCTGGAGCAACCAACTCTAGTGTGGTATGACAAGTCATATGTGATAAAAAAAACTCCTTAAAATAAAATTGGAAAGTTGGGTCCAGAAGTATCTAATATGTCACAAAGTGATAAAAATATCCCTAAAACAAAGTTGAAAGTTTGGTGAAGTATGTAATATGTCAAAAAATTTATTTTTTAACCGTCCACATTTTTCTTTTAGCCAATCAAATTTTAACCATCCACATTTTAACAATTTGAATCCAAAGGTGTTATTATTGATTTTTTTAGTAAAGCTCACTATCTTGGGTTATGTCAGCTGTGCATTATTCTTGTTTGATTTGAACAGGATGATGTTAATATAGAATCATAACCATGGAATACATGCCAGTATGCCAGTAAGACAAACCGTAGTTTGATATATGAATTGCTAAGCTTTCAACTTACCTATACATGCAGGCGACAGCCCTTGGTTTTTCCTTAAAACAGCATCATTTGTTTATTGTTGTTAATAAATGAGATGACAAGGTAATGAAAACTTTAAGGATTTGAATACAAGGCGTTATTGATAAATTTGTGATAATTCCAAAAATCTGCCAAGGAATGCTCTACTTCATCAAGCAGATCTTATAACAACAGTTGTAAAATATGTATCAGCTGCAAGGAACCTTCATAGTTTCACAGTGGCATTTTACATTTTATAACTTCTCATTCTGCTGATTGGATCTCTTCATGATAAGAGAGAATGAAACGAATGATTTGCAATCTTAGAGAGTATTATTCACAGTAAATTTCTTAAATGCAACTGAATGTACGCATGAATTTCTATATTTCTACAAAATCTAGTAAATAGTAAACAACTAAACATATCTACAATACATATTTTATTTTTTTGACATCATTATATATTATAATAAAATGAGATATGGTAAGGACAAAAGTTTCTCTATTTTATTTGACTCGATGGCTGCATAAGAGGCCAACATGGCAACAATGGGGGCGCAGCATAGCAGCATCGCCACTCCTCTCTCCGGAGTCACGTACTTGTCATCCCTGCACCCTAGCTCGACCTTTGCATGTACCACTCACATGCATTTTGTCTCAGGGAGCCTTCAGCGGTGATGCCCAGAACAAGAAAATAAAGTTGCTGCACTGTCCAGCCAAAATCGTGCATTTGAACGATGGTGGCGGCGAAGCCACGGATCGCATAACTTACCATAACATGAGCAACGCTGCCGGCAGCAGCATCACGAGGAGGATAGAGGCACCGGGGTTGGGGATGTGATTAGCGCTGCTCTCTGGCAGGGCCTCAGGAGATATCACCAAGATCATCGAGTTCATGTTGAATTGGGATACTCGTCGGCGAACGGCGGGCACATTTTACCTTACCGGCGAACCGCATCAAAGTTGTGAGATCGGAGCGCTCCTTCGCCAATGTCAAGGCCACAAGCCTAGAGGTCTGCCTTGATTTATCAAAAAAATCGAAATAATCGTCATCAACATTGGAGATTCAAAATCATCTCTACAAACCATTGCCCATGTCTCGACCCAATTCAAATAAGTCACTCACAGATCAACACCCGACATGGATGGAGATCATACCTGGGAGACGGTAGAACCTATGAGCGGAGACTTGGCCTTCTCGTCTGGGCTGGCAGGGGAGAAGGTGTCGCCTCCATTGGACAGCATCCTTGTGGTGCGTGCGGGAGGGAAATAGAAGGAGCAGCAGGTCATCGACTGCTAGCGGCGGCACCTCTCGTAGCGACGGCCGCAGCGGCGGTGCGGACGGTGGCGACGCCGGGGATGTTCCAGTGCTCGAGAAGTGGCAATGAGGCGGTTTCCTATCCATGCTTTCCACGAGAGAAAGAGAGAGAGAGGGGGGAGGGGATCAGATTGTGAATTTGTTTCAGGGTAGGGAGCGAGGGGGATCAAGCGGTTGCGGTAGGTTGCATGGCCGCATGGTAGTTGCGGAGAGGGATACGCGCCGATTGTGGATTTGTTTCAGGGAAGGGAGCGGAGCGAGGGGGATGTGTTTCATGCGGAGTCGCGCGAGGGCTCCTTCCTTACCGCGGGTATGTTCGACGCGAAACGTAACACGCGTCAGGTAAGGACGTCCCCCATTGAGAACCATTAGATTAAAAATCTACTTTGATCTGATGGACGACATTTGGTGCGGGTGCCCTTCAATTCCTTCGCTCTTTTATAGCACTGTCACTCTTCGAGGAGCTCCACAAACTTCTTGAAGTTATCATGCGACGACGCACCCTCGGCGATGGACCTGCACACCATGTCCCTGAACGAGCTCACCCTCTCCCTGATCCCATCATCTCTGAGCACTCGTAGTTTGCCGCTCAGCTCCACCTTGGTCATGCCACCGCCAAGCCGGTCCTCCACATGTTGCAAATGTAGCTCTGGTTTAGGAACTGGTCCGTGAAGTTGGGACAACATAGGAACGGCAATGCGGTCCGCACCCCCTCCATCATCGAGTTCCATCCGCAGTGCGACACAAAGCACACCACCCCAAGGTGTGCCAAGACCTTCTGCTGAGGGCACAAGCTGACCACCACACCTCTACTAGCGATGCGGCCCAGGAACTCGTCGAACCGCGCCTTGCTCAGGCTGGCGCCGGTCGTGAAGTCTAGTCACACCACCCAGAGGAACGGCCTGCTGCTGAGCTCCAGCCCCAGCGCAAGCTCCTCGTACTGCCACAGGCTGAACATGGTGAAGCTGCTAAATGCGACGTACAGGACGGAGCGGTCGGCCTGTGCGTCGAGCCCCTCGAAGCACCCGGTGTCCTCTGGCAAGAAATGCCCCACAGGCTTGTGGAACTGAACTTCGGTGAACATGGGGCCGATGGGCATGATGTCAGGGTACAGCTTGAACGCTCCGGGTTCCACGTCCCGGAGCGAGTTGTAGACGATGACCTCGGCTGTTAGGAACGGCGGCTGGCCGTCCTAGGATCTCTCCAACGATGTCTGGAGCACGGTCCCCACGATCTAGATGCAAGAAACGAGAGAGCAAGAGACTCGGTGAGTTGGTTTCACTACAAATGGCACAGTTTTCCCAGATGCAAAATCTTTCCATTCCTATACCGGCTCAATCCGCAATCCCCACCACTGCATGCCGCTGCACGGTGCACCGTCATTTGCGGACGCCCGTGCGACATGCACGGGCATGCACACTAT
>DXKC01010574.1:0-13366 GCA_031170775.1 Cymbopogon citratus
CCAGGTCTGATGTGAACTCGCGACCGGTTCTGCTATAGGAAGGAGCAGGAACACCGTGCAGAGAATCCCCGGCGGCCTACCTCCCTCGGGCGGCAGGATCCGATGCGGCCGCGCCGCGTTGATCACAGGTGCTGGCTCCTGATTTACTTATGTTATTCCTAGTATAAATATATGTGGAATAAATTTTCCATTGGATTAAGATCACCTAAACTATAATCTATTTATACGAGAGGATGACTGATTATCATCAAAAACACATATCTACCTTACTTTTTTCTCTAAACTCTAGCTTTCCCAACCACTTCTTGTACAACATGTCTCTCAATCAGATTTGTAGATGTTCTAGGTGGTCTTGCAAATTCTTGTACAGCCCCGTTGTGTGCCTCCCCGATAGATCTTCTAAGAGACATTAGTGGGTTTTCAGGCAAAAAGATGAGCGTCAACTGACTTTGTTATTGGGACCTATTTCCACAACATATTTAGGCCATGTGTGGTCTTAGGCTATCTAACCCCTACAAGTGTGTGACCTTAATCTATGTCAACACACTTTGTAATGACTCAATTGGGGACGAAGCAAAACACATCTATTAAGATGGTCAATGGAGATCTCTTTACGAGTATATGGAGGGAGAGGAATGACTCCATTTTTAATTATATGCCCCACATTGGTGAACTAGAAGAAGATCTTAAGAGCGAAGTAAACTTCATCTCTTCTGAGTTCCTAGTCAACAACGGGGTTTAGTTATAAATAAATTGTGTCAATATGTTGTAATTTTGATTTCCAGCAAGCTTTTATGTCTGTAGCTTCTCCTGTATAGGTGAGCCCCTTCTAATCCCTGCTCTCAGTTATCATCTAGCTAGCCTTTGTACCGTTCATTTTGTTTTTTTAATATAGTGCTGGGTGCAATGTTCCATTGCTTTTCTTAAAAAACAAAAAGATGGCGGGTCGAGAGCATTCCGTCAATCAACTTCCTGAGGAGCTGCTCATATATGGAGTATGCCCTAGCATGCTTCGAGATGGATGAGCAGGGAACTATTGATTTGATGAAGAGTTAATGACATTTGAAAAAAATCTTTAGTTTTTTATTCAACTCAGAAAATCTAAAGTCCCTAGGTGCTTTGAAGTGGTAGTTAGAATTGGTTCCATGATGTTGGAGAACATCCAACTTTCCTTTGGGGGGGATAAAAGACGAGAAATGTCCAGGCCATTGGGTTGAGCTAATGGTTTCTGTGGTTGATAAACCCGTTAGGGCTTGTTTACATGTCCATATATTTGGCTCACCCATATGTATTGGAGTGTATTTGAACTAATTTCCACTTCAATTCACTCCAACATATTGGTTTGAGACAAATACATATGTATCCAAACAAGACCTATGAGAGAAAACACTGCAATGGCCGATAAGTTCAAGCACCCTATGGCGGTTGATGGCTGAAAAAGTAAGAACCGTTGTGCTAAAGCAAGGAAAAACAAATAGTTATTGATGGAGAGAGTTGTTCTTAGAGCATGTCCTGTAACACTACTCATCCCACTACATTGCCTTTTTAAGCCCACTATATATCCCTAATTTAGGTAGTCGTACTCTAGAAACCAACTCCAGTAGCCTACCTACTTAACCCAACAAATTTATGGGCTACCCAAATCTCCCCTTTCCCTACCCATTCCCGTTGGGCCAAGGGTGCCTACCCAAAAATTAGTTTGACAATTTTTCTGGCTTCTTCCTCCTATCCGCTCACACACCGTGCTCGCCCGCCCGTACCCCATGCCCGCCGTTGGCCTTCATCCCCACCAACACCGGCGCCCTGTACATCACCAAATCTCCCATCAGCGCAGGATCCAAAGGTCCTCTGCCAGTGTCGGCCTTCCTCTGACATGGCTACCCCTTTCCTCACTAGATCGGGTTCCCCAGCCGCCCCATGATCCATCCTTCCCCGACGGCCATCATCGAGACACTTCCACGTGGCCAAGTTCGCACACTCCAGCTAGATCCGCCCCTGCCGCGTCTGCTCCATCCTCTCCTATGCTTCGTCCGCATCAGCCCCGACTGCGGTGGCTCCGTTTGTGCCTGCCCCGACCATGGCCTCTTCGTCTTCATCCGCCCTATTCGTGTCTGCTTGGTCTAGCAGGAAGTTGCCCGCTATGCTATGCATTGTCACGTATAATCTCCTCTAGACATAGGTTCAATCTCCTCTCTTCTCTTCCTTCCTATGTACCAACTGTGAGTTGCAAATGTGTGTATGCAAAGCCATCAAATGTACATGTTCTTTCATTTTTCAGATTAGTTTGCAATGGATTTCCAAGGCACCTACACAGATATGCTATCGAAAGAAACTCTTGTTGATTCAATTGCATTGGTTGAACCTTTGCAATCCTCTCAATCCATGCCCACCAAAAGAACTGCAAACTTTGCACAGCTAGAAGATATTCAACTTTGCAAGAGTTGGGAGATTGTGAGTTACTACTAGAAATGTGTTCATTAATGATGATTCACCCATGATGATTTAATATTTCATCGTCGAATGTGAGCATTCTATGAGGAAATATGCAGGTTCGTCATTAGTCACAAGGGACGAAGCTTTGGCAAGAATAATAATGGTGAAAACAAAATAATCGTCATAAACAAACAATTCCTGACAAACGCCTTTTCATCACAAATTTGTCACAGATTGTTTTCTATGATGAATTTGGAGTCTTCCATGATGAAAGCATAGCGTCATTGATGAGCACATCCCTAGTAGTGAGTATTGATCCAATCATTAGCAATGAGCAACCGAGCAAGGCATATTGGCAGAGAACCGCAGTTCACTTCCATGCCAACAAAACCTTTGAATCTGATAGGAATGAAACCTCACTCAAGCATAGATGGGGTAAAATTCAAAGAGCGTGTCAAAAAAATCAAGGACTATTTGAAGATGTCGAGTGGCAGCATCAGTGGGGTTCCATACCAAGAGCATGTAAGCTTCTCATATGTTGTTCAATTAATCCATATGTGCAATCTTGTTTAGCCCATTGTTCCATTTTGAATGCAGATATTGGAAGCACATCTAGCTTACTTAGGTGGAAAGAAGAAAGGATTTCCTTTGCTGCATTGTTGGCTCAAAGTGAGGAACTCAAAAAATTTCAATCAATTAATCCAAGTGTCGGTGTTTCGGGCACGGACCCTCACACCGGCTAGTAAATTTGTAATGTTGCATGTTCCCGCTCCGGATGGTGATGTAAGAAGAACACAGGGTTTATATTGGTTCAGGCAAGGAAGGCCCTACGTCCAGGTCATGGCCGTGGCCAGCAGACTGGAACTCCAGACTCCCAAACCAGATCGTCCCGGTGAACGATGATGAATGCTCAGAGTTGGCCATCCGGAGCATAGCGGGAGACGATCGTGACGCATAGCGGCCCCTACCTGGCACGCCAACTGTCGGTGTTCCGGGTCACGGACCCTCAAACCCGCTAGTAAATTTGTAATGCCACGCGTTCCCGCTCTGGATGGTGATGTAAGAACACATGGTTTATACTGGTTCGGGCAAGGAAGGCCCTACATCCAGTGGGGGGTGGTGAATTGTATTATCTCGCACCAAAATGCCTGTAGTAGGGGTTACAAGCGTGGAGTGTGCTGTGCTCCATGTGGCTCAAGACCGGTTGAGTCTACTGAGTCGTGGAACCCCTAAGACTTCCCTAGGCATCCCCTTTTATAGCCCAAGGGGAGGCCATGAGTGTACAAGAATGTCCTAGAGGTAAAGGGAGGTTGATGACGTCGAAATGCGTAGGCGACGTGCAACTGGTATGGTCTAGGCCCTGTTGTCATGCCACAGTGACAGCCGTAATCGCCGTCGAGAAGTCCTGAGCTTGGTGTGTGTCGTGTCCTGACTGTTGCGACGGTGGTAGTCATACTTGTGCTGACCTCTGACCCCTCCCTGGGTCAATTCGAGGGTCGAATGGTGGCCTCGACGCAGAGTAGGTGGTCCGTACCCGGGATTACGGGGTACGTTGGCTCTGTGACTTGCTTCGAGGGTACTGGTTGGTGGTGTAATGCGCACATCATGGTGAATCAGCATCGTCCACGCCATTACAGTGACGTTCGTATCACTTTTTGTGACCAGTCTTGGGTGGTAAAAAGGTGATTCAACCCCGTACCTTTGCAACTGTTTCAGCTGCTGTAGCCATGGGGTTAGGCAGCAGTTGGTGGGTGCATTAAATGCATATGTCAGGGGTAGGTGGTCGAGGCCTCGTGCTGAGGGTCGAGGAGACTTGAGCAGGACGGAGAGCTCTCGTATTGGGAAGCCTCGTACGCAGCATAATGTCGGTCGATCGGGCCTCGAGCAGGCCTGTAAGAGGGTCCCGGCCCTCGTACAGGGCGGAGAATGGCTCGAGGGGCCTGACCCTCATGAGGCGGAGCGTGGCCTATGGGGCCTGACCCTCATACCGGACGGAGAAGCGTCGGGGCTTGTTGCCCAACCATCATGGATTATAACAGGAGGCTCGTGCACATGTTCTTTTGGTGTTTGCTTGATGATTAATAAGTTTGGCTTATTAATCATGTTGTTTAGGGTATCCCTTATTACGATACCCGACAGTAGCCCCCGAGGCTCTGTGTGAACGGTATCATTCTCGCAGAGTCTCATGAACTGGAGTCATAGCCTCAACAAGTGATCCTCCGGTGGGTGCGCGCAAGTGCACCCACCGGGTGTAGCCCCCGAGCCCTTAGAGGATTAGTAAGAATCCTTCGAGGGCTTTACGTGCTCTTCCTAGGCGCGTGCCTTGAGGTTCGAGATTCGAGACGGTCCGACCGATACCTCACAGCTAGGGACGTCTTTGACGAGCCCCCGAGCCCACTCCGAGCGAGGCCTGTCGAGGCTCATTTTGCCCTTGTTGTTCGACCCTCGTGCTCCTTCCGGAGGAGGGGTGGGACCCACCTCGCTACCCTCGTTTGGGTGAGCGTCGGCAGTTCCCATTTGGGCTTCATAAGGTTCATTCAAGTGGGAGCCCCACCCTCTTTCGTTCAAGGTCGGCTAGTGGCAACTGGGGTGCTCACCAAATCTGCCGGCCGAGGGTCGTATGGGGCCCAGGTTCGTTCGGTGGAACCCGGTGGCTCGATGCCTCCCTCCGTGGGGATCCCGTTACTACCCATAGCTGGCCTCAAATATGTCTTTTTTAGGTTTCTTAAGGTTGCCCCGAGCCCAAAAAGTCATCCCTAGCCCAGGGTATCGAGGGCGTTTGTCGAACCCACGTTGTGGACCAGCCTTCACTCCCTCGGATTCTTACTGTTTGGCCGCAGACCAGCAGTTCCATCATGGAGAAGGATCTGATGAGGCTTGAGCCTATCTGCCCATTGAAGCCACGCCTTTTGAGGCGGGCGGCATGTCATTTTGATTCAGGGCGGCGCGGTAAAACGGTTTGATCATGGGGTGAGGACACGTGTCCTCGCCAGAATTCGAGGAAACAGTTTAGGTGGGGCGAGATAAATGCGGGCTTTCCTGCCTAGATCTGTCCATTACCGTGCCTCCTTTATAAAATCGAGTCCCACGCCTCGACTTCTCCTCTTCCGCTTTCACGCTCATGTCCTCCATTGCCATCTCTTGCCCTAGCATTCACCGCCGTAACAGGAGAGTAGAAGGGAAGTCAGGAGAGTCAAAAAAGGGGGAAGTCATGGGAGAACCAGGTTACGCCACAGGGAATCTGCCATCGAAAGCCGCAGCCGCCATCCTCCCCGACAAGATGCCGCCGGTTACGATCCTGCCCGCTGATCCGTGGCCTTCGTCCTCGGTGATGGAGGCAGAGCTTCAGAGGCTAGTGGGCAAGGGCCTCCTCTGCGCCAGGACAAGCGAGGAGAGGCCTAAATGGCAGGTGCCACCGCCGTCTCATGAAGAACCCGAGCCGTCGGAAGGCTACGTGGTGAGCTTCACCGTGTTCCACAAGAGGGGATTTGGGATCCCCGCGGGGCGACTCATCCGGGCCATCCTTGACTATTACGAGGTCGAGCTTCACCACCTCAACCCCAACTCCATCGCCCAGGCCTCCATCTTTACGGCGGTCTGTGAAGGGTACATGGGGATCGAGCCCCACTGGCACCTGTGGCTCTATCTCTTTAAGGCAGAGCATTTTTGCACGGCGGCTAGGGCGAAGGGACTCCGAAAGCTCGTCCATGCTGGCAGCTGTGCCCTCCAGCTAAGATCGAAGCGGATGGACGAGTACATCCCCGCCAAGTTCACCTCCTCCAACCCAGGGTGGTGCAGCGGGTGGTTCTACATCCGCAACGACGACGCCCTCCTGCCGGCGTATACTGGTGTGGTGATCGACGAGCCCGGGTGGGACTGGAGCCTCGCTCCTACCTTGGACCAGACTGACCGCCTACATTCCCTCCTTGACGTGCTTGAAGTGTTGCGCGCACAGGGCCTGACCGCCGGCGGGGTCGTCGCGGCGTTTCACCGTCAGAGGGTGCTTCCTCTAACGCGCCGTCCGCTCCGGCTAGATCAGATGACGCAGCAGGCGGATCTGGAGGGGTGCCGGATGTCCGGGAAGTCGCTCCCCACGATGGAGATCCTCAATCAGGCGAGGGCGTGTCGACATTTTATCGTTGATAGCCCACTACCGGGGTACCCAAGATGGTGTTTTATGTTTGGAGGGGCTTGACAGATTGCGGAACTCGGCGGTTACGACAACAAGCTCTACGAGACAGAACAATTTATACTGGTTTGGGCCCTCGACTAGAAGTCGAGTAATAGCCTTTACGTCCAGTCGGCGTGAGGCCTGTTGTGTTGTATTGATGAGTGTCGGGTGTAGCGTTTGTCGTGTGTCGCGTTCTCTGTTCACAAGGGGTACCCTCAGCCTCCTTTTATAGGACGAAGGAGGGTTGCGGGTTCTTTTGAGTCCTAGTTGGATTCATAAAGAGAGTCCTAAACTAAGAGTTTTGTACTCTACTTATTACAATCCTCCTAGAACTCGCACTGTCTAAGTCTTGCCTTACTAGGCGTTGCCGAGTTGTGGTCCGCCAGGGCCCACGACCCTACAAGCCGACTCCGTGAGGTACCCGGGGTATCTCCCGTCGACAAGCCGGGGTATCTCCCGTCGACAAGCCCCCGAGCATTTCAAGTCTTTGAATCTCGGAACCCCGGCTCTTCTAATGCGAAGTCTTGAGATGCTCCTTCTTCTCCTACTTTGCTTTTGAAGTCTTGTGGTGTTGGTGAGTGTTGCACTCACTGAGTGTAGCCCCCCGAGCCTCTTGCTTCATGGAACAGGATGCTTGGAGGGTCTTGTGTTTTGGTTCTGTCTTGCCTTCTTGTCTGAGCACGATTTTTGAAAAAATCGCACTTAGTGAGTGTAGCCCCCGAGCCTTGTGTTGTTTGAATCAAAGAACTCAAGGGTCAAATCTGTGGAGTTGTTTTTTAAAAAATTGTCTTCATGTGGGAGGTATTCTACAACCCCCGAGCCCTTCCCGGGTTCTTTCTGAAGAACTCGGGAAAGGGTTCTTGAGTAGTTTCTGGTTGGTGATTGGATGTTCTTTACTGCCCATGTACTTGGCATATTCAAGATTGCATGGTAACACGATTCGAGGTCAGCCACTTCGAACTTGATGAACTCTGTTTTGTACTTTTCTTTGGTTTCGAAAGTCAATGGTAAAGTGATTTGTCCAAGTGGGATTGCTACTGATCAACCAGTACTATTCTATAGAACGGCATGCTTATTGGTGTTATCATCCCTTCATAGTCCAGGTTCATCTTCTTGAGGGTTGATGTGAATATGAGGTCTAATCCTGCTCCTCCATCGATTAACACCTTTGGGACGACGACTCCTGCGATTGTTGGTGCCATGACTAGTGAATGACATCCTACATTTGCTGCACTTGTCCATTGATCTTCTCGGTTAAAACTTATCGGGTATTCTGACCAATTCAAATATCTTGGTATTGCGGGTTCTGCCGCCATGATAGATCTGTGGGCTAACTTTTCTTGTTGTTTGCTTCTTGCGCCGGGTACTCCTGAGATGATTACGCAAAGCTGCTTCTGAGGTTCTTGAAAGTCTCCTTCCATCCTTTTCCCTTCGTTTCTTGGTGCAGGTTTATGACAATTCATTTAAGTCATAATACATGGACTTTTGGTCACATGTCAACATTTGTGACATCAGACGAAAAACTGTGTCAAAAACCATGCGCCTTAATCCATGGTTTATGACATTTATGTGTTTGCGTCATACATCTATGATGTTGGTTTTGAAGTCACAAACCTTTATGACATTTGATTTTTACATCACAGCTTTCAACATGCCACGTAGGTGCTGATTTTGCAAGTTATTAGCTTATAATGGAACCAATCTACAACTACACAACACAATCTTGACAAAATCCCAGGTTCCAAAAAATAATAATATCAAACTCATAGATCCAGGTAGCAATATACATCACGCTGCATCCAAGTCATAGATCCAAAATGACAAACAACATAGCCCTTTCATCATCTTGAACATTTATCAAGCTAACAAAGAGTAGCTAGCCCTAAACATTACTGAGGCTTCACTTCACTCCAGATCACACTATTAACCTCTCTGAAAGTAGTAACCTGCAGCTAAAATTAGTCAAAGATGTAAAGATTAGAGTTAGTTCTATTGGACAGAACCAAGCTCCCTGCCACAGGTCAGCATATAACCCTTCCCTTCCAATAACATACATTACATTGCATTTTTTTCCTAGTGGACAGAAAAAAGGAGAAAGGCTAGAAGTTATCTCAAAGTATCGAGTCTACAGTTTACTGCCAGTTGAGATGCCTATATGCAATATCCTCAATTAATGAAACCACTTTTTTGCTGCAAGTAAACTACTTTCTGACACAAGACTGGCAAGTCAATGAAGTTCTAAATTTATAAACTCAACTAAGCCATATTAAGAATTCAATGTTTTTATAATCTTTAACAAATCAACTCATGAGCATATACTTTAAAGTGTGGTGGTTATTTTCTAAGTTTGCAGTGCAGCATGTCAACAGAAGAAATTTTAGATTACTATACCTTCTCAGCATCAAGCCACAAAAATAAAACATAGTGGATCTCAAGGGTGACATGATCACCTTATCACCTGGAAAATAACGTACCCATGCACAATCTTTAACAGGAGATAGAGCTAATTAAAATTTGGTAGAAATAAAGCAGGAAACATATTTCTTAATATGACAAGTCAGATCGGTGCACACATAAGTGCTCAGAGATATTTCTTAAATATATGTTCAGATATGAACACTGCCTTTCTAAAAAAAGATATGAACACTATATGCATGCAAGATCACTACAACTCTATATTTCAGATTGCACGAACACTATATGCATATGAGATGTGCCCATTTTCAGTAAAGGAATCAGAGAGGACATATTCTAGCAGTCATATTCTGTATCGAGAATATTTGTACTTTGATCCAAACATAACTAAACAGGCTCACCACAAGGCATGAACTACAGTTCCATTTGCCCTTCCTCCAGGTTCACTAGAATGCTACTATACTAGTGATGTTCTTGGATGCAAGTATTTGACTTTTACGAATGGCATGAACTACTGAATCTCCAAAAAACAAACAGTAGTTATGTATCATCATAATACCTCGTTCTAAGCTGCCCCATTGACCTTTCCATGTGCAGCCTGGAGTGACCTTCCCTTTCCCGAGCAGCTCTAGGGTTGCAGACAATTTCCCTTCCCAGCCAAACCTAGAGCAGAGAAGAGCAGGCTGTGATCTATGGGAACGCAGGAAGGGTAAGAAATCAAATTAGACCTCAGATCTAGAATATGAATGAAAAAAGTGAGGAAGCAAACATCTTGTCACCAGCTTGCTGCAGATTCACCACCGGCACGAAGTGGAGGACTTAGTTGCGTGCTCCTCAAACTGTCCTCATGGGCTCGGGCTCCTGCAGCTGTGGATCAGATCTGCGGCCACAGGATCTTCTCCGGCGGCAAATCTCTGGTGGGAGAGGAGTTGAGAGAGGGCAGCGGCGCCACGGAGGCAAAGCGTTCGGCGCCACGGAGCAGCGTTCGGGGAGAAGACCCGAGTGCGGCGCTGGGGGGATAAGGTTGCGGCGCTGTGGTCTGTGGAGTTGAGTCGAAGTCGAAGGGAATTTCCCCATTTTTTTTGCTCGAGCGTGCGTGCGGCTTCACGGGCGCCCAGCCATTCAGGCCCGGTAGGCGCGAGAATTACTAAAATTCCAGTCAAAGAAATACTAGCTGAAGGTCCCGTGCTTCGCACGGGCAGCAATCCAGAAGTAATACAAAAACATATTGTACGGTTGTACGACGAAAATATTTATTTGTGTAACAAATTCCACGGGTTACATATGTTTTGTAAATATTTATTTTTTGAGTAAATTAAATTATCTGAAACAATAAAACTTAGTGCACCGTTGTGAAGATCTCGTCGAGGCGATTAAAATTGATATATTGTTTGCTATATTTGGAGCTCCGGATAAAAAGATATCAATGTTACAAATTTAAAATCCATAGTGGGTCCGTACTGTTAGAAAATGGATGCGCACTGTTTCTTAACGGGTTGAAACTATTCAAGGGCGAACCCGATGCTATTCGTTAACGGGTCTGCACTGTTCTGTAACGGGTTTGACTGTTCAAAACGGGTTTGTACTGTTCCTTGACGGATGGGACCGTTGCTTAATGGGTCGGTACTGTTCATTAGGACCCGGTACTATTGATCTACAGTACCCGCGAATAAGACAAATGCGAGAGACATAAAGGATTTATATAGATTCGCACTAACAATATGTAAACAAAATACACCCGACACTATTTTGTAAATTAAAGTACAAATCACATTAATTATGGTTTACATGATCCCTGTGCACGCAACACAATTTTGACACGAAGTAGACTACGTATGAGTGACTGTCGAGTATTTCCAAAGATTTTCAAAGTGATTTTATATTTTCTAACATTTAAGTGGGTTTTGGAAAGTAAATCCAACCTGAACTAAATGACATATCGAACAAAGAGTATAAGAAGACATGTTCCTAAAAACCAATGAAAAATTAAGTGTTTTGTTAGCGATTACTTGAACTCGCATTTTAGAGACTCGGACATAAAAAAGAAATAATATCATAATGTGGTGTAATAATTCTTATAAAGTTGGTAAAGCCACATAATATGGTTCTACATGGTTGTTATAAAATTTCAAATGCTTTTAAAAGGTGAGTCTATGTATTGCTCATGACTAGATGCATCTGTCACACACTTACCCATAAGGAAATTTAGAGATTTATGATTTATGACTTGCAAATTGGTGTGTATGACACGAAAAGTATTATCACAATAAGGAATTTGACTACCTTTATTTGTGACGTACATTTAGTTATGTCACAAAGTTTAGATGCCTTTGGAACAAACGTCATAAACTAATTGATTTAGTGACGTTTTGACCAGATGTCAAGTTATAAACGTCATAAATAATGACATTTCTTATAGTGTTCTTCTCTACTCATTCTTCTGTTATATTCTTGCCGCCTGTAAGGTGGTGGGTTCGGGCGGGTTCTTTCTGATTTTAGAGCCTGTGAGTAAACCGGTCTCAGCCTTTCTCTGAAACTGCCACCTTGTTTTGGCCCCAATCTGCTGAATATTAACCTCTTGGGGTGGTTTTCTTGACAGCCGAGTTCTTCTGGACGCTTGCTGGTTGACTCTGCGACCACATCGTCGGGTTCTTGATCTTTCTTTTGTGCTGCTTTTTGTGCTTTCTTTAGGACTTCAAGTTGTCTTTCTATCTCCTCGATCTTATCCTGCGTGTTGTTAGCTGCGGCTTCTTTTTTTGCTTTGATCCATGCCTGCTTCTTCCTCTTTGCTTTGTTCTTTTGACTGACTCGGCGTCGATTCCTAGCCATCCTAGATTGCTTCTG
Source organism: Cymbopogon citratus (assembly GCA_031170775.1). Classification (NCBI taxonomy): domain Eukaryota; kingdom Viridiplantae; phylum Streptophyta; class Magnoliopsida; order Poales; family Poaceae; genus Cymbopogon; species Cymbopogon citratus. The sequence continues at coordinate 11,864 of DXKC01010574.1, forward strand.
TTCTTCTGCTTCGTCTACATCCGTTCTTTCTTCAGGCATGATTTCACCTTCAGATTCATCCAAGGAACGTACTTCTGGTGCTTTTGGGGGTTCTTCGATCTCAGCGACTTCTACCATACAGATTGTACTCTTTAGTAGCTTTCTTCTATTTGCTGCGAGTTCTTCTTCTTCCGATTCCTCCGAAGAAAAATTTAGTTCTTTTCCCTCCTGAAAGGGCAGTTCTTCGAGCCAGATCAAAGTGGGTTCTTGATATTTGTGGACCGGAGTAATCGGCTTCTTGAGCTCTGTCTTGCTTCTCTTCTTGTGAATGGGGCAATCACATCTCTTCTCTCTATATTCTTGAACAATGGAAGCTGCGTTCCGTAACCCATACGGATACGATTCTGGTATCTGGATGGTGGTCTTCTTCTCTGAAACGAAGTCTGACTCGCTCTCCGAACCTGACTCAGAGTCCTTTCCCATCTTTTTACGAATTGTAGGCGAAGTTTAAAATTTTTTGAATTTTTCGGCGAGTAGCGATTCTTCTTCCTCGTTGATCTTGATGTCGTCGAACCTCGGGTTGTTGATCAGATGACTTTGGAGCTGGCCTTCTTCATCTGCTTCACAGACCCAAGATCCAAAAACGAAGGTTGTTCCTTTGGTGAAACTCATCTTGAAGGTGTGGTTCGCCGAACTCATGGGGTACAATCCGCCGAAAGCCCCTACATGGTGCGCCAGCTGTTGACGTTTTATCGCCGATAGCCCACCACCGGGGTACCTGAGATGGTGTTTTATGTTCGAAGGGGCATGACAGATTGTGGAACTCGGCGGTTACAGCAACAAGCTCTACAAGACAGAACGATTTATACTGGTTCGGGCCCTCGACTAGAAGTTGAGTAATAGCCTTTACGTCCAGTCGTCGTGAGGCCTGTTGCATTGTATTGATGAGTGTCGGGTGTTATGTTTGTCATGCGTCGCGTTCTCTATTCACAAGGGGTACCTTCAGCCTCCTTTTATAGGACGAAGGAGGGCTGCGTGTTCTTTTGAGTCCTAGTCGGATTCTTAAAGAGAGTCCTAAACTATGAGTTTCGTACTCTACTTATTACAATCCTCCTAGAACTCGTACTGTCTAAGTCTTGCCTTACAAGGCGTTGCCGAGTTGTGGTCCGCCAGGGCCCACGACCCAGCAAGCTGACCCCGTGAGGTACCCAGGGTATCTCCCGTCGACAGGGCGGTGGTCGGCAACTTCCCTGAGTCAGAGGTTGACAAGATTCGGATGCGCCCCACCTAAGGCTTTGTTAAACTGGTAAGTGCTCCTCATCGAGTGTCTTCATTTCGCCGCGTCGAGGTCTTGATTCCCCCTTCTTCATCCTGCCTTTCCCATACACACTGGTGGCACAAAATCTACGAGATGTGAAGATTGTGAGGCCACCTGTCGTGGAGGACCAAGCTGCTCGCATGGTAAGGCACTTCACCGCTCAAATGCAGAAAAAGGATAAGGATGCCGCTAAGAAGCAGAAGTTA
>DXKC01010599.1:0-11613 GCA_031170775.1 Cymbopogon citratus
AAGTGGAGGAAGCCCGGCCTGTCGGTGTCTCCTTCCAGTTGTATCTAAGGGATTAAGTCTCCTAACCCAAGGCTTGGTTCTTGGATCATTCGGCAATTCAATCTGATACTAGTAAGTTTATTGTTCTTATTGTTCTTTGTTCTTCGAGTTTACTTTACTCGCTTCATGTAGGGAATAGAGTAATTGTTCTTAGCATAAGCGTGGTGCTTGGGCTAGGAATACTCGGGGATATCTCCTATCGGCTGGATTAGTGGTAGTACATTGGGGGGAAGCGACAGTCTCCCTGGTGGTTATCAATTCCATATCCCATTGGTAGGACTGTAGGTCTTGTGCGCCAAGGTTGAGCATCCTTTGCGGTGTCTCTTTTCCTCAGGTTGCCCCACTTAGAACAACATTAACACAGCTTACCATAGGTTGGAGGAAGCCTGACGGAGTAATCCTCTCTATATCGCTTAATTCTCACTAGCTTGTTCTGCAGCCCTTGGGTAGTAGCTAAGTAGGGTTAGTCTTTTGCACGCTTTCTCCTTGCAAATAAATAAACAACAATACTCGTGAATATCTCCCGGGTGAAGTGCTCACCGATATCCGTGCGCTTGCGGATTATTTCTCTATGTGCATAACTAATATCAACAGGTACCTCGGTGGTGGGCTATCGGTGATAAAACATTAAAAGCTAGCGCGGCAGGTAGGGGCTTTCGGCAAATTGCACACCAAGAGTTCGGCGGACCACACCTTCAAGTTGAGCTTTTCCAAAGGATCCACCTTCGTCTTCGGATACTGGTTTTGTGAAGCTGATGGTGAGGCAAGCTCTAGAGCCGTCTGATCAACAAACCTGAACCCCAAGACACCAAGATCGACTCTACCGAAGAGACCCGACTCATCGAGAAGCTAGCAAAGCTCTCGACTTCTGATCCGACTCAGGAAGAAAGGGAAGAAGAATACGAAACTGACACAGAAAAGAAGTAAGAGTCCATTTCCATCTCAAGGACATACATCAAGATCCATGACACCTTTTCATTTGGACTACACAACTTAGCATCAATCATGCAAGGATATGTAGAGAAGACCCACGGGTGCTGACTCCACGGAAGAAGGAGAGAGCAACTCTACAAAGCTCATTACTCCTGTCCACAAACATCAAGATCAGAGAGGAAAGGCAAAGCAGATCACGGAAAATTTTACGCCAACCAAAGCACAAGAAAGACCTCATGTTACATCGAAAATGAAAGACTGCGTGATGTACTAGCCAGATTCCTTTTTTGAGGAAGAAGCATTGTCGGTGTTTCGCCTCCGGGGGTCACACCAATGAGTAAATTTGTGATGCGTGCTCCCTAATCCAGATGGTGATGCAAGAAGAACATGAGATTTATCCTGGTTCGGGCAAAAGAAGGCCCTACGTCCAGCGGGAGGGATGATCTTTGTTATCTTGCACCGAAGTGCTTGTACAGGGGAGAATACAAGCGTAGTTGTGAGCGTGATAGACTCGATCACTCTTGTCTATCTATCACCCTGGACTACCCCCTAGTGCTTCCTTTTATAGAGAAAGGAGGGACACAGGGTTACACAGTGGTTCCTAGGGTGCCCGTACGGCGATGCTGAGGCGGTGGAGGCTGATCAAGTTGGAGCTCCTATAGCGGCGTGGCCGGATGTGATGTTGCCGTACTCTGTATGCATGGGGTGACGCCCTCGAGGCCTGTAGTCATGATGACACCTTATCCCTGCGCCTGCATCTCCTATTCTGTCACATCGGAGGTCGGCAAAGTCCTTGACTGGTCTCCGTTCTCGAGGGGGCAGTCGAGAGGCTCGAGGCCCTAGATGGTATGGGTGCCGGCGGAAAATGCGGGGCAGCTGTTGACTTTGATGTCTCGAGAGGAGCGCCTGACGTGGTACAGTGCTTAAAGCGGGGAAAACAGTGCCGTCTGATCCCCTCAAATCCCAGGTATGGGCGGTAAAATGCGGATTTGACCAGCATACTGCGCGCTGTATCAACCGCTATAGCCATGTGCTTAGATGAGGGCAAGTGGAGGCATTAAATGCACTGGGAAACCGCGCGGGGTGCCTACAATCGAGAGGCTCGTTCGCTGGAAGGATCTCCGTAATCGAGGGGGGTCTCGTTCGACGGGAGACTTCCGTAATCGAGGGGGCCTCGAGTCGAGCCTATGAGTGAGTCTGCCCACGGGTTTTTGCTGTTTTGGGCCTGTGTCTTTTTGGACCCGTCGAGACCCGTTCGTGGGCCGGCCCATTAGACGTGTCAGGTAGTATGAGGTTCTGTTGAGGTGTGTTGATCTCGAGGGGGTTTTTTCAGGGGAGTTAGCGAGTGGGTTAGCGTCCTTGATCTCTGGTTAGGGTACCCCTTACCTAGGTATCCGACAGTAGCCCTCGAGCCCCAGTTCTAGTGCTGTCACTTGAGCTGGGGGTCTCGAGTAAATGTCTTGGTTCCTCATGGATTCCGTGGGGGCGTGCGAGCGACCCCATGGGGGTAGCCCCGAGGCCTCGGAGGAGTTGGTAGGACTCCTTCGAGGGCTTTTATTGGTGGGTTTGGGTGGCATATGTTTGGTTCGTGTGTTTTCAGTGTTCCTTTGAGAATTTGATAACATGAACTGGAGTCATAGTGTCCTATTGAGGGGTATCTTGTCGAGCCCCCGAGTGTATCGACCCTCTTTCATAGAGGGGTGCCTTGCACCGCTTTCGACCCTCTTCCGTAGAGGGGTGCCTTGCACCGCTTTCGACCCTCTTCCATAGAGGGGTGCCTTGCACCGCTTCGACCCTCTTCCGTAGAGGGTGCCTTGGTCAGTCAAGCCCCCGAGCCTCATGCGGTTTGGGGTGTTGCTGCCGCGGCATATGTCTCACGAGCCCTTTCGGTCAGGTGCGAGGTGAGATGCGCCGCACTACCCTCGTTTGGGCGAGTTTCAGTATTCTCGGTGAGTGTTAGCGGGGGATCCAAGTGAAAGCTCGTGCCCTGTTCGATAGGGTTGACTGGTGGCCCGGAGGCGGTCTCATTTGCATAGGACGTGTGAATGCTAGGGATACCGACTCCATTCGATAGGAGTCAGCTGCTCGATGCCTCCCTTCGAGGGGATTCCCTAGCGGTTCACTAGTCCCTGCCTTGGATACGTTTATGGGAATCTCGAGAGTTCGTTCTCGAGCCATGCCTCGTGTTGGCTTCCCTGAAAACGTCCCTGACTCAGGTACTCGAGGGTGGCTGTCGAACCCGTCGAGGGCTAGCCTTCGATCCCCTAAGATTTGATGGGGGGCCGGAGCCCCTGTTTCTTCCCATGGAAGCCTCCGTCAGAGGGTATCGCCGTCTTCTCGCCCATTGGGCGCGTCTTTTGAGGAACAGGCCGGTGCAGCGCGGTAGTGGCGGGCCCGGGCAACGGTTAGCTTGCCTGGGCGTGACGCGTGTGCCTAGCCGAAATTCATGGGGGCGATTTAGGCAGGAGCATTAAATGCGGGCGGTTACCTTTTTTGTAGAACCCGTCCGTTGCTCAGCCCGTTCTATAAATTGGAGAGGGGAGGGAGCGTGGTTCCGTTCTGGCCCCTGCCTTCCCTTTTCTCACTGCCGCCATTGCCATTGCCGCTCAAGCCTCTGTGTACTCGCCCATCTGCGCCCAGAGTGAGAAAGAGGGTTAGCGACCAGTCGAGATCGGGAACCTTCCCGACCGTCCTTCCGCTGAGGAAATCGCCATAGTTGTCGCCGCTGCCGATGTTGGTCACATCCCCGCCGTCGCCATGGCTCCGACCAAGCGCTCATCCGCCGCCGCTGCAGCGCCACTTGTGCACCTGTCGCCCCCGTCATGGCGCCGCTTGCTGGTGACGCCGGGGGAGATGCGGGGGCCGATGGAAGACGGGCTTCTTCCCTAAATCTCCAATCAAGACCGGCCGGAGTGGAAGGTGCCGCCGCGGGATCACACGGCACCGCAGCCGCTGGAGGGCTACGTGGTGAGCTTCACCGGCTTCCACCGGCGTGGGCTCGGCCTGCCCCCGAGCAGGTTCATGCGGGCGTTGATGTACCACTACGGCGTCGAGCTCCACCACTTCGCCCCCAACGCCATCTCCGCCGCCGCCGTCTTTGCCGCCGTCTGTGAGGGCTATCTCGGGATAGCGCCCCACTGGGAGTTGTGGCTCCACCTCTACCGGGGAGAGTGATTTACCACCACGGTGAAGGACTTCGATGGGGAGGAGGAGGGTAAGGAGAAGGTCATGGAGAGGGGGCCGGCGTGAGGCATCTTGTCAATGCTAGCTCCCTCAACTTTGTACTGAAGACGAGGCACTCGTCGGTGGACCGGGTGTACATCCCCGTCAAGTTCAAGACCAACCAAGCCGGCTGGGACGAGCACTGGTTCTATCTCCGCAACGACGGGGATTACTATCCCTAGTACTCGGGCCGCCCCATAGCCGAGCTTCCGGATAAGTGGCAGTACGGCGTTGCCGCGGACCGGCTGAAGCACCTCGAGCCCCTTGTTAAGGCTCTAAGGACCCTGAAGGACGCAGGTCTGACGGCGGCGATTGTCGTCTCTGCGTTCCACTCTCGGCGCGTGCTGCCGCTTATGGAGCGCCCACTGCGGATGGACCAGATGGAGGCGTTGGTGGCGGAGGAGACGCTCGAGAAGTGCCGCATGTCCCCCGAGGATCTTTCCACCGCAAAGACCGTGGCGCGGGTGAAAGCCGCAGTCTCGGGTGACTTCCATGCATGGGATATCGAGCGCATCCCAATGCACCCCAGCGCAGGGTACCTCGACTTGGTAGGTCTTCACGTGCTCTCCCTTCGAGGCTTCTTCTCCTTTTTATTTCTGCTCTGACGCTCGAGCCTGTCTGGTTGGTTTGCAGGGAGGACCGATCATCTGCAGGGCGTCGAGGCCCCCGGTGAAGGAGGACGCCCCCGACACACAGGTGAGCCGCCTCAAAGCTCAACTCGATAAGAAGAAGAAGGAAGAGAAGAAGAAGGAGAAGGGGAAGAAGGGCCGCGCACTCATGGAGCGAGACATGCGTCTCGTGAGGCTGAGACGTGAAAGAAGAATGGAAGCTGAAAGGAAAGGGATTCCTCTTAGTGAGGTGGAGTCACCGACAGAGGAGGACCTGTCTGGGGGAGGAGACGACGATGATGACGATGACGAAGAGGATGATGACGAGGATGAGGGGATGGCTGCGCGTCTCGGCGTTCCCTCGCCCCCTCGTTCTTGAGCCAATAGGTCTTCTGTGCAGGAGGACATCCTGGAGCAGCCTTGGCCCCAACAATTGAGAGGGGCCTCGGGACGTCAGGAGGAGAGCTCCTCCTCGCAGAGGAGGTCGTCTTCCCGGCGGACCGACGCTCGAGCCTCCCCGCCGCGAACGACAAGGGAGACCCAATCCCATACCACGGCGTGACGCTCCTAGGGGGATACGGCCTCGATGGAGCATGGGAGCTCGGTCGGGCAATCGGAGGAGCTGGGTGGCTCTGGCTCCAGAAGGGGTCCAAGCCAGAAGCAGGCCTCGAAGCCCCCACCGGACCAGGGGGGAGTCGGAGGCCCACAATTATTTTTGCTTAAGTTACTTTACACCGTTGACTTTGTCTCGTGGTTGCTTGTGCGATCTCACCCCTCACTCCTTTTGTTCAGAACGAAGCATAAGATCGGGGTGGCGGACGCTACCCCAACCAAAAAGCTGAAGTTGGGCGCTGCTCTGAAACCGCCGCCTGGAACCCAAGGTGAGATCAAGGCTCCGCTTTTTCCCAGGGCGGAAGAGTGATTGCTTTTGGCTTGGGGCGTCATTGCTTGAGGCATACTAACAAGCTCTGTCACTGCTGCAGGGTCCGATGAGCTACAGGACGACGAGAAGGGGGCCAGCAAGACACTGGAGCCCGTGGTTCCCATCGTGGGGACTGCCCTTGTGCTCCAGGGGTCTCAGGAGGCCCCCATCGTCCTCGAGGGCGAGGACGCCCTGGGCGAGGCGAACAAGGCACCGAGGGCACGCAAAGCGTGGCCCAAGGGTCTCCAGCAGGTGGAGGCCCAACGATCGCAAGGGGAAAAGCAGGGCAGGAGGCCCTGCAAAAGAAGGAGGAAGAGCAGCAGCCGGAGCAGCCGGAGGAGGAGGAGTCGCAGGAGCGGCCGGAGGGGGAGGAGCCGGCCGTGGGCCAGCCAGGAGCGCAGCCAGAGGCGGGGCAGCTGCCTGCTGGCCAGTCCTTGTCGTTGCTACCTCAGCAGCTGCAAGGGCCCCCGGAGCAGCAGCAACAACAATAGGTGGGTCCTAACCCATTTTCAGTCGAGTGGGAGACCATGATCAGCCTCGATGATCTTCTGGCAAAGGTCGAGGCGAAGAGGGGGACGCTAACGGCTACATCATTGCCACAGGCACAGCTCGAAGGAGGACAGCTCACCCCGGGCCTGTCGGGGGACGTCGAGATGGTGGAGGCTTTGGTGGGCGAGCAGCCGGCGACCTCAAGCTCCCAGTCACTACTTCTGGTGGGGCAGTTGGAGGGGCAGGACACCGCAACCGCCTCCCCTGCTCGCTTGCAGGCAGAAGACATGGCCGTCGGGAGCCCCCAACACCGTGAGGGGAAGGAGGAAGAAGTCCTCAGGCCCGACGAGGCGTTCGCCGGCGAGGGGGCCCCTTTCTCGAGGAGCCACTCTGAGCCTCCCCCGGATCCCGTGACCATCACGGCCTCCATGGTGGCGCCGAGTGTCGTGGACCTAATGCACCGGCTTGGCGTCAAGGATGAGGTGGCAGAGGGCATCCAGTCCCTAGCGCAGGGCCGGGTTGATGCACACACTTAGTGCTCGAAGCGGGTCGAGCTCCAGGATCCCAACGATCCTGTCACCCCTCACACCGTGATGGACGGCCCGGCGGAGAGGTCAGACTGGGCGGACATCGAGGAGAGCCACGGGCTGCTGCGATATGTCCTGGGCATCGCCTCCTCGCTTGTCGACGGTCCCCTTGAGAGAGGCCTCGGGGTAAGTCTTTCTCTTGGACACTTTGGGGTTTTGAACCTTGTCCTTCTGGATTTTTCGTCTAACTCATCTAGCTTCTATTTTTCAGGCCGTCAGGAGACGCTTGAGCTCGAAGTCCCACTTCCTCCTGTCAACACGCGACAATCGGGAGGAAGTAGACCATCAGCTCGAGGCTGGGCAGGCCGCTCAGGCCCGGCTGGCCCTGCTCGAGGAGGATGCCAAGAAGGCCAAGGAAGCAGCCCAGCGAGAGGTGAGCCGCTTTAGGGAGTATAATGCTCTCCTGAAGGAAACACTTGTCAGTGTTAACATCGAGGCTGGACAGGTAAGGGAGGAACTGGTGAGGGCCCAGGATGAGGCCGAGAAGGCTAAGACTGAAGCTGCCAAGGCCCGGGTGGAGGAGAAGAATGCCCTCGAGCGGGTGACCACGCTTGCGGGTGAGGCTCGAGATGCTGTTGCGCGCATCGAGACCCTCCAGACCGAGCTCACCCAAGCTTGTGATGCTCAGGACGCCTAGTCCGCCCTGTTGGGTCGGGAGAAGGAGTGGGTCGAGGGCTTGGCTAAGGAGGTCGAGGAGCTGAAGGCGGCGCTTATCCAGAAAGATCTGGCCGCCCAAGCCGCTGGCCAGGCCATAGAGGCCCTCTAGGCGGAGAAGAAGGACACGGCGGCCGCCCTCCGGGTGGCCCAGAGGGAGCGGAACGACGCCTGGAAGGAGCGCGACACTGCCCAGGCCAGCCTCGAAGCCCTCAGGACCAACCATGCTAGTAAGTATCCTTTCTCGTCTTTGTTTTTTGTTCGGGCCAATAGTTGTCGCCACTGGCGTTTGCTTGGTTTGTTAGGCCTTGAGACCGAGCTCCTCTCCTCTAAGCGGATTGCCGAGACGCTGCAGTCCGACCTCAAGGCCGAGCATGGGGCGTTCGACAGGCTTCGTGCCGTGGTCCATGACCTCTACGATGCCTGGGACGTCACTGTCGTCGAGGAGACCGACGACCCTAGTGCTGCGCCCGGCGCCCGGCTACTCCGCCTCGATGCTGCCATTAAGGATCACGTGCGCGGATCACTCCATCATGGTGTGAAGCGGATGATGGCGGTCATCTACTCCGGCTTCACCGACCCCATGGATGCCGTGGGGACAGGGTTCATCGAAGACGAGGACCTATCCTATGACGAAAATATGGCGCGGGTGGAGCGCCTGATTGCGGAGGGAGAGGAGCCAGGGAAGAGGCTAGCCGAGGCCCTTGAGCCTAAAGTCCTTCCAGAAGAAGGCGCCGGAGCTCGAGGCGACGACGGTGGTGACGATGGTGGCGATGGGTGCGACGCTGCTTGAGGCCTGCGAGCCAAATCTGGGCATGAAGGCCCATGTAAAAATTTTAGTTTTCTTTTGGTGATACTGATATCATGGCCTTGGCGACCGAAAAAGCTTTAAGCATGTCTTATGCAATTGTTGTTTTTTATCCTCGAGCTGTCTGACTCTCCCCTTCTTGCCGATCGATTTTGCCTATTTAGCCGAGTTTTTGAGGCGGACTCTCATTCCTCGAGGGGGAGGCGAGTAGGGGTATCATAGCCCTGAGGCATGGGAGAGCCCCTGGCTCGACATTCCACGGCCCTTAGGAAGTTTCGAGGCGTTCTCTAACTAGCGTTAATGGCGTGTTCGAGGCGTAGGTCGAGATAGACATGTCGAGTTTTGAAAAAACTTAACGTTTTTTCGGGGACTTGGGGGGTTCCCCCCCGTTAGCCCCGAGGGAGGCTTGACTCTGAGAAAACAGAGTCAAGGCTACCTTAAGCACACAAATGATTTATACTTTGAATCGGAAAGTACTTTGATTCATTCATGATGCGAAATATGTACATATTATGAGAAAGTACAAGGCCTCGAGGCCTTAGGGGTAGAAACGACGTAGCTGTTCGATGTTCCATGCATTGGTGGAGGTTTCGCCTCTGCCATCCAAGGGCTTGTAGGTTCCGGGCTTGAGAACCTCAGCTACGGTGTATGGCCCCTACCTTGGAGGGGTTAGCTTGTGGCACCCTTTCTTGCTTTGCCGTCGATGGAGCACAAGATCTCCGACTTGTAAGTCCCTCTTGCGCACGTGCTTATCGTGTTAGCGTCGAAGCTGCTGCTGATATCGCGCGAACTTGAGGAGGGCAACGTCCCGCATCTCCTCAAGCTGGTCCTTGGCATTTGTGAGGGCCTCCTTGTTTGTCTGCTCGTTGTAGGCTTTGAGTCGAGGGGACCCGTACTCGAGGTCGGTGGGGAGGACGGCCTCCGCTCCGTAAGCTAGGAAGAACGGGGTGAATCCCGTGGCATGGCTTGGCGTCGTTCTTAGGCTCCATAGGACCAAAGGTAGCTCCGCGGCCCACTTCTTCCCAAACTTCTTCAACCGGTTGTAGATTCTTGGCTTGAGGCCCTGCAAGATCATGCCATTGGCACGCTCAGCTTGGCCGTTGGTTCGAGGGTAGGCGACTGCGGACCAGTTCACATGGATGTGGTGGTCGTCGCAGAAGTCCATGGACTTCTTGCCGATGAACTGCATGCCGTTGTCGGTGATGATAACATTGGGGACTCCAAAGCGGTGGATGATGTCGGTGAAGAACTCGACCGCTCGCTTAGAGCATATGTTGCCGATGGGCTAGGCCTCGATCCACTTGGTGAACTTGTTGACCGCCACGAGCAGGTGAGTGAAGCCCCTGGTTGTCCTTATGAAGGGCCCCACGAGATCGAGCCCCCAGACCGCAAAGGGCTAGGTGATGGGGATCATCTGTAAGGCATGTGCTGGGAGATGTGTTTGCTTGGCGTAGAATTGGCACCCCTCACACACACGAACTAGGCTGATGGCATCAGTGACAGCGGTTGGCCAGTAGAAGCCCTGCCTGAAGGCATTGCCGACGAGAGTCCTTGGCGCCACGTGGTGGCCGCAAGCCCCCGAGTGCATGTCTTTGAGGAGTTTCCTTCCTTCGTCGATCGGGATGCAGCGCTGTAGGACCCCGGATGGGCTCCGCCGGTACAGTTCCTTGTCATTGCCGAGGATGACATAGGACTTGGCCCGTCGAGCTAGCCGACGAGCCTCCATTCGATCTTTCGGCAGCTCCCCCCGGATAAGGCAGTCAAGGAATGGGGTCCGCCAATCAGGTGGTGTGTATAGCGCGGGAGTTGTCGCCTCGATCTCCATGACCTCAGCCCCGTTTGAGGGAGCCTCAGTTGAGGGAGACGGGTTGAGCATTGGGGGAGAAGCGCCAGCCCTCGAGTCTAGCTTGATGGAGGGCTCGAAGAGGTCCCTCGAGAAGACGTCCGGTGGCATGGTCCCTCGAGTGGACGCGATCTTGGCCAGCTTGTCCGCCGCTTCATTGTACCGTCGAGCGATGTGGTTGAGCTCGAGCCCGTGGAACTTGTCCTCCAGCTTGCGTACCTCATTACAATAGGCTTCCATCTTAGAGTCGTGGCAGCTTGAGGCCTTCATCACCTGGTCGATGACGAGTTACGAATCGCCCCGGGCGTCAAGGCGTCGAACGCCTAGTTCGAGAGCGATACATAGGCCGTTGACGAGTGCCTCGTACTCCGCGATGTTGTTGGAGGTAGCGAAGTGGATGCGGATGACATAGTGCATATGAACTCCAAGGGGTGAGATGAAGAGCAAGCCGACACCCGCTCCTGTCTTCATGAGCGACCCGTCGAAGTACATGGTCCATAGTTCGGCCTGGATCTGTACTGGTGGCAGTTGGGTGTCGGTCCACTCAGTGATAAAGTCGGCCAGCACTTGAGACTTGATAGCCTTGCATGGCGCATAGGTGATGGTCTCGCCCATGAGCTCGACCGACCACTTTGCGATCCTTCCGTCAGCCTCCCGGGTTTGGATAATTTCCCCCAAAGGGAACGATGACACCACAGTGACCGGATGGCTGTGGAAGTAATGCTGCAGCTTGCGACGCGTGATGATGATGGCATAGAGCAGCTTCTGGATATGCAGGTAGCGGACCTTGGTTTCTGACAGTACCTCACTGATGAAATAAACCAGCCGCTGGACGGGCAAGGCATGCCCTTCTTCTTGCCTCTCGACGACTATGGCCGCACTGACCACCTAAGTGGTTGCAGGAACATAGAGGAGGAGTGGCTTGGCGGGTTCTGTTTCTGTCGTGGGTCGAGGGGGTACCAAGATCGGAGGTGAGGTTAGCACGTGCTTGAGCCTCTCGAGGGCCCCCTTGGCTTCGGGGGTCCAAGCGAAATGCTCGGACTTCTTCAAGAGGCGATACAGGGGTAAAGCCTTCTCTCCTAGCCTTGCGATGAAGCGACTGAGGGCCATGAGGCAGCCAGTGAGTTTCTGCACGCCTTTGAGGTGTCGAATCGGTCCCATCCGTGTTATGGCTGAGACTTTTTCGGGGTTGGCTTCGATGCCGCGCTGTGAGACGATGTAGCCTAGGAGCATGCCTCGAGGAACCCCAAAGACACATTTCTCAGGGTTTAGCTTGATGTTTTTGGCTCGTAGGCACCCAAACGCGATCTCGAGGTCAGCGATGAGGCTCTTCGCTCTTCTGGACTTGACCATGATGTCATTGACGTATGCCTCGATCGTGTTGCCTATGTGTTCGCCAAAAATGTGTAGCATGCACCACTGGTATGTCGCCCTGGCGTTTCGAAGGCCGAAGGGCATGGTGACATAGCAGTACATGCCAAAGGGTGTGATGAAGGATGTTGCGAGCT
>DXKC01010629.1:0-10350 GCA_031170775.1 Cymbopogon citratus
CACAATTTTGCCGCTATAGTCTGATATAGCTCCGCTAATCACGGTTGATAAAACGCTAAACACTATTCACTTAGCTCGCTATTTAAAACATGGATATGGAGAATTTAGTGAAACCTTATTTAATAATGTTATATATGTTGGTGCATTTTAATATATGCTTGGTCAAATTTAGAAAAGATTGATTTAGGACAAAGTTAAAATGAATTGTAACTTATGACATCTTCAATCAACAGCTATTCACCTACAGTCCCTCTTCTCTAATAATATGCTCCATGAGGTTCTTCGTTGGTCATGTAGCGGATAAAGTTTGTGGTGTTTGGCTCGTGCTGGTATGGGTTGTTGCAGTGGCTGACTAACTTGGTGTCACTTTGGGCCTTTGGTCGTGGCATGTTTTCTCATGGAGAGGAAGGTAGTGTGTCTTTGGGGTGGCAGGTGGAGGTTTTGGCAAAAGCCTTGCTGAATGACGGAGCTCAACAACACTAGTACCCTTTGTAGTTCAGGATAGTTTACATTAACCCTACAATGTTACTGTTCTCCAAGTGAAAGCCCTTGACCTGGTTTCCATATTAGCTAGAGGCAGCAAAGTCTTTTCCTCCCATTCTCCCCATAGACAAGTTACTTTGGAGAACCTTATTGGGCCATGGCCTCTACGGCAACTGATTTGCATTGGCCTTGTGTCCCCTCCTTCATGCAGTCTCGTAGAGGCAGTGGCGGATCTAGGATGGGATCAAGGGTGGAGCTAACCAATAAAAATTTTGGTTAACAATAAAGATCTAAGCAACGAGTTACATGTGGAGTGGACAATTTCTATAACTAAAAATAGACAACTAATATAGAATAGGCAAAATATACATGCAATGCAGAGTGGTACGTAGATTTACACATGATAAATGGCTAAATTAAGGATGATTTATAGCTAATTTTATACTAATCCTATAGATACATGAGGCTCACGGGTGGGGCTGCAGCACCCCCAGCCCCACCCGTGGATCCGCCACTGCGTAGAGGTCTTCTAGTTAATGCTTTGTACCAGGTGCTTATAAAGCTAGAATAACAACAATTCGTGAAAATGTTGTCCCAACAAGTTATTTCCTCGAGACAAAATTATTGTTGATGAAAATCTTCGTACTTCATCAAGCTTACTATTATTCTGATCAATCCACAAAAACATTATTATTCACAAACGACTTATTTGTTTCATATCATAGTCGGCATACATCTCGTCATTGTTTGTCCTAATAACACGGATGATATACGAATTCATGGTTGTGCAAGTCTATGCTGAGCAGTGAGCACTGCAAGCGGGAAAACACAATCTTCGTGGAGCAAGTTGCTGATTCGTTAAACACAAAGGAAAAGAACTTAAAAAGAAAGAAATAAAGAGAAAAGGGAGAGACAAAGGTGTATTTTAGGTTTTTTATATTTGGCAAAGGAAATTCATATGAACATTCATACAAAAAAAAGTTGTGGATTCATTAAAAAAAACTTATAATAATGGTGCATTTTAAGGTTCCGATTCAGTGATTTGACAAAGAAAATTCATATAAATAAAATGAAAAAAAAGGGGCATTCCGAGAATTGAACTCGGGACCTCTCGCACCCTAAGCGAGAATCATACCACTAGACCAAATGCCCTTTTCTGATTACGGATTTATTTCAAGTTCTTTTGAGTAACTGTAGTCCTGTTTCCTTCCCCATCTTCTCATGATATCGCAACCGATGAACGGTGTTCGCTACCCGGGACTTGCCACCGGTTAGCCCTTCCCCTTCGCCGGCGCTTTCATCCACCACATCCACATAATAGCCATCCTTCTCGGTCGCACCCCCATGCCCCATGTTTCATCAACATGCCCGATCGAGCCACACAGAAAGTTACTGGACAACCGGGCATGGAGCTAGAGCTATCATTCCCCTGAGCCGCTGGATCTGCGGGGAACCCGCCAATGTGCAGTGCAAGGAGGCTTCTTTGACATGGGGATGACCTCCGGAGCGGCATCTCGAGTAGATTTCAGAAGGAGTAAATTTCTTTCTCGTTTATTACGAACAACATTTGCGAACCCCTGCTGCGCCGCAATGATGTTCAGTCGTCATGGCTCATGGTTTTAATGAAAGCTCGTAGGAGAGATGCCAGTACCCCACATTGTAGAATCAGATTGTGTTATGTGTAGGATTAGGATCATGTTTTTGTGCTTCAGATTCAAAGATTATTACATGTTATGGTCTCGTAGAACCCAAGGCTAGGAGGAGCTCTGAGATAGGGTCACCATTTCCTTTTCAATCAGAAACTGAATACAGTGTGATTTAGGCTTTAACAGTTACTGCTCATCTTTTTCAGTCTAATTTTGATAACTCCATAAAGGAGTCAAGTGTGCAGTCTTACTTGTTCACTATTGAATTCCGTTTGAACTTTTCAGATGGTCAAGACATCACTCTGTGACTGATCTTGCTGCAGAAGGCTGGGACATGCCACAGATGCTTTGTGAGGTGGATATTTCTTGCCACACTTGAAACTAGGTACCTGGAGCAATAGTTTATTGAACTCTACATGATTAGAACCATCCTAGCTAGAACCATATCATCATGCATTCTACTAACAAACATGGCTACTGCCCATCAAAGGTCTACAAGTTTGCCTTCAAACCTTTCTCCACCGAGGCAAACTAGAAGAGCTGCAGAGCTTCAAGGCGTCTATCTCTTCACCATGCACATTCATTGTCATGATATGTGAAATGTCAAGGTCTGAGGATACTTGGAGACATCTACAGCTGTGGAGATCATGTCCGTTCCCAGAAATCAACCTTCGCTCTCCATATTTCCTAACAAAACACCTGGAACAGTCCCTTGTGCTGACTGATCTCTGCAGTCTGCAATGCAATGCAAGAGAGTCTGCGAGAGCTGAAGATGACTGATCTCTTCAATCCAGGAGCTGCAACTATCCCTCAAGAGAGGAGATGATTTGTCTTTTCAGCTCAAAGGTGTCATCACCAGACCATGAAGGTAAGCAGTACATGAGTAAATGTACAACTATATATAGACTTCCAGGTTATGACCAGTCTCAAAGTTTTTCAAAGCTCTGAGTAAATGTTTATGCTAATGCGAAAGTACAACTATATATAGACTTCCAGGTTATGACCAGTCAACGCAATTAGGGGCCTACTAGCGAGCAACACTCATCCCAATCAATAACCACATCTAGCGTGGTAGGGTGGCAGATTCTATGAACTCTTTCTCTAAACTAGAACCTTGTTGTATGGCAAATGCTTGGCAAGTAGCTTCAGCTCTTTGGGCAAGCATCAATGTTGTATTTTGGTGCTCATTTTCTTGGCCACTTTGGTAAGGGCTCACCCGTTTCTTTCGTAAAATCTGCAATTCCATCTCCACTTGCTTCATTGTAGGCCTTTCTTCACCACGTAGTCTTAAGCACATCTCTGCAAGAGAGGCGACGCTGCTGATCTCTTCCTTGGTTGCTTCCTCGACAACTTGAGAATCAACTATATCAGTGATTTCTTTCTCTTTCAAAGCCTCAAGAAAGTAGTTTGACAAGTTTTGAACCAAGCCCGATTCACTTGTGAAAACAGACTTCTTTCTAACTAGAAGCTCCAGTAGTACCACCCCAAAACTATACACATCACTCTTCTCATTTAGCTGCCTCGTATGGAAATACTCTGGATCTAAGTAACCAAATGTGCCTTGTACATTTGTAACAATGTATGTTTGATCAACTGGAACCAACCTTGAAGCGCCAAAGTCTGAAACTTTAGCTGTGTAGTTCCCATCCAAGAGTATATTTGAGGACTTCACATCACGATGGAAGACTGATATTGAAGCTGCTGAGTGGAGATATGATAGAGCTCCTGCAGCTTCTGCGGCAATTCTTATATAATCATCCCAAGACAAAGAAACTTCATTTCCTGATTCAGCATGGAGAACTTGAGACAATGATCCATTGGAGATATAGTCATACACTAGCAACGGAACCTCAGATTCGAGACAACATCCAAAGAGCTTCACGATGTTTCTGTGATTTATTTCAGAAAGTATTGCAACTTCATTGATGAATTGCTTGATCTCATTGTACTGAATGACTAGAGACTTCTTTATTGCAACGACATGTTGGTCAGATAAAATGCCTTTATAGACCATGCCATGACCACCATGTCCAACGATACGTGTCGGGTCAAAGTTATTAGTTGCCTTTTCTAGTTCTTCAAGAGAGAAAATACTTGTTTTATCAGGTGATGCCAACTGTTCTAGGAGAAGTCCTTGGTTCTTGTGGAAGTACTTCCTCCTTTGTTGCTTCTGAACATTTCTTTTCCATCTTCGGAAAAGAAATAATGCAACAAAGCCCAGGAGTAGGATACTGAAGCCTCCAGAAAGTCCAATAATTATACCTATATAGACATGAACATGACCTCCTTATATATTGTACCTTATTTTGCAACATAAACATTCAACCAGCAAATGTTGTTATTAGTAACAGCAAAAATAATACCTACGAGCAGAATCAGCTGCTTTGTTCTAGTACACCGGTTATTTGTGCGATCATACAACGTCTTTTGAGGACATTCAGTGCACTTGAAGCTTCCTTCTATATTACTGCACACTCTGTCCTCACAAATGCCTTGCTGAATGCACTCATCAATATCTGCAAACCAGATCTAAGATGAGAGAGAGATGCTCTATTTCTTCAGAGTGAGAAAAGGAGAGATATGTTGGGTACCTTGACAACCACTCTGAACATACGGATTCCCTTCGAAGCCATCTGTGCATTTGCAGCGGTATCCACGATACTGGAAGCCGCTAAATGATGACATGTTCACATCCACACACCTGCTGTTGATACTCACACAAGCATACCCAGATGTATTCTGTTTTGCTTCAACGCAGCTTATATTAGCAACAATCCATTGCATAGAGCTGCTAAATGAATCATCACTGACAAAAAGATCAAAACCGAGTAGTGAATCAATTTTATGCTCGGTGTAGTTAAGTATCCCTTGGTCAACATTGATACCGATCACATGACTCAGCAGAAGATAATTGGATTTGAGGGCTGATGACGTTGCATTTGTGCAGAAGAGTTGAAATTGTTCCCTACCGTAGCAACCATCTTCTAAGCCGAATGGGAATGGCACAGCAATGTTCCCACAGTGACGGGTACAGTTAGCTCTGCTTTCTTTTTGGTTATACCCTAGTTTCAGCATAAACATGTTAATCATGCATTCAACTTCCAAATAACAAGGTAACCATGCAAAAATCTAACTTGTAATTTTGTATGCTACAATTCTTTTATGGAGTAAAACACTGATTCCACTCACTTGCAAAAGTTATATTATGATAGTATCTAATAAGTACTCCCTCCGTTCCAAATTGTAGTTTGTTGGCCAGTGTGTGGGCCTGACGAGGCACAGCCGCGCAGCAGGCAGCAGTCAAGCATGGAAGCGAGGAGGAGGAGCCGGTGGCCATGGTGGATTTGAAGTGGATCCACGGCGCGTGGCAGTTTTCTCGACTTTCCATGGCGGAAGGGGCGGAGGAGGAGGACGGGCGGAGGTGGCGGACGAGCACCATGGCCAGGGGGCGCATGGGTGCCATTGCTGGGGCGAGCAGCAGGAAAGGTCATGCCGTCGTGGCCTTTCGAGACGTGTGCGGAGCAACGGGAACAAAGACATGCTAAAGAGAGGAGAGGAAAGGAAAGAAAATAAAAGAAAGAAAAACAATAAAAGAAAATTTAATGAAAGGTGGCCCCATATATATGTTTTTTGATGTGAAAACCATGGGGGAGTTTGTGACGGGTGGGTCCCATATATTTGAGAGGTGTATTGGTGATTTGTTGGAGCATCTACCCCTTATCTCAGAAAAGCAGTACTGGTGATCACCAATACCCTTATATTGGGGATGAAATATTGGTGAGCTGTTGGAGGTGCTCTAGCCATGTCTGTAGGTTGTCAAAAGATCTCTACGACTAGTCCACTTAGTGGCACTATCTTTGAGCAAGATTTTTACTGTATATATTAATAGTGGTATAGAAGACGTGGTATTTACAAACTTATATCAGCATACTTTATGGTTATTTATTTATCATATGGTTTATTTTGGTAGTTTATATTAAGAGTAATTTTTTATTTGAGTACTTTAGTGGCAAAT
Source organism: Cymbopogon citratus (assembly GCA_031170775.1). Taxonomy (NCBI): domain Eukaryota; kingdom Viridiplantae; phylum Streptophyta; class Magnoliopsida; order Poales; family Poaceae; genus Cymbopogon; species Cymbopogon citratus. The sequence continues at coordinate 6,145 of DXKC01010629.1, forward strand.
TCAAATGGTTACTTACATTATTATATTATAATTACAAAGGTGGTTAGTTTAGATGTCAACTTAGGGAGCTACTTCAAATAATCTTTCATATAGCAAACAAAGATAGGTAATTTAGATGTGAACGTAGAGGGCTAGCATAGGTGTGGAATCTAGATACTATTGTGAATGATGATTAATGTTCTTGTTTTTTGTGAAAATATTTATTAATTTCTTTTTGTTGATTGTGTCTCATGATAATTAACGATGTGGAGGGTCCACTAGGGAGCTCCAATCAATAATATTAGGATACGTTGTCGATCATGAGAATTTTGACGTAGTATATATAGAATTTTAGTATTTAAAAATCGTATTTTTCTGACCAAAAAATAACTGTAAAAAATGGTTACTGTTTACAGTTTGAGCAGCAGCAGGCATAGGGGCCGGGGACCAGGGTACGTACTGTCGGCGGTGCAACCGTCAATAACGTAGGCGTTGCCTGTGAAGCCTGGTGCGCATCCGCAGAGATAGCCAGGTACTGACACCAGACCGGTGTTTTGGCAAACGGAATGGCTGCTGACACAACCATACTCTGTCCGGTTCTTCATGGCAGAAGCACAGTCAGATTGATCGACGAGGTACCACTGGATCATGGTCCTAGTACTGTTAACCGTGATTCTATCCCGGAGTTGAGAACCGCCACCACCGCCGCCGCTCTTCCGGTGAACGAAACTGAGCTCAATAGATTTCCAGACGTCTTCAACAAAAACCACGCAACATCCCATGCCGTTACAGTTGTGCCTAGCCGCCACCTCCATGATTTCTTCTTGGCCACCGCCCGGAGCCGGGGCTGGGGCACCAAGTCGAGCAACCGGACACAGTGATGCCGGTCATCTGGTCGACCCAATACACATCCAGGTCGCAGCCGGTGACGTTCAGCACAGCAGCAAATGCATAGGAGAAGGATTTCCCAGGGGGTTTCAGGGACATGTTGTAGACGCGGACGCCGGAGTTCATGGCGATAACACCGGAGATGGAGGCCCAGATGTAGTTGTTGGGGTGTGAGTTCCGAATCCCGCCGAAGGCGACGTCGATGCTCTGGAGCACCTCGGTTGTGCCGTCTCGGAAGAAGAGCTTGGGTGGCCGCCGACGACTGGTGGTGCTGGTGCCCTCGTCGGCGGCGTCGTCGCAGATCAAGCTGAAATCGGAGTTACGGGAGCAATCCGCGCCGACGCCGAATGGGTAGGCGAAGGTCAGATTGCCGCAGCTCGTTGGGCAGCCGTCCAATGACGACGTCCTGTTTCCTCCGGCGGCCATGATGCTTCCGGCTCCGGAGATAATCACCAGAGAGAATAATAATGCCGCGCAGAGCATCGTCATTGGCAAGGTTATCATGATAATCTCACTCAGTTTTTTGTGTGTGTGTGTGTGGCGGAATGAACGATGGTCTATACGTGCCTCTCGACGAATATATATAAGGGCCCTTTTTTCTACCTCTATAGTACAATGAAAACAGGTGCCACGCATGCATGCACTTCCCTGATCGTGATCATACGCGGTACGTCTTGCTACCGAATCTTGTAACACTTTGGTGCGAGATCATGACAAAAATGAAGTCCACATATATAGTGATTGCCCGTCCGTCACTCCAAAGCTTATTTGGCACCAGCTGCTGCAATTTTTGACTTCTTGCAAGTTGCATATGCCCTAGTCAAGGTCAAAACTAGCTTGTTCGTCACACGCATATATGTGGAAAAAAAATAAACGGCTAGAGAAGACCCTGCCGACATGTAGTCTTCCATGCTGCCGGCTTGTTGCCTAAAAAACACTGAATTTCTTTTTTTTATTTATGACACTACTAAAAAAGGATTTTAAAGAACGTGTTCAATTAATAGGGGCGGATATGTATACGGACACCATATGTATAAATGGTCATGTGAACTCTAGGCAGACAAATGCCCCGCTTCTAAATCATTTATAGAATGAGAGAGGCATCATAAGTCGGTCGTCTCCGTTAATCCTTTAGGATGTACACACCCTGTAAATGGATAGCCTGCCTCAAAAAATCGATACTGCTAACAGAGATGGGCATCTTAAGAGACCTATACTTCTAGAATAGTTACATAGAAAATAACAATAGCATTGCCATATTAAGTTAGATGAAGTCATGAAGATGGACTTTATATCAAAATTATAGCCCTCGACGTGATGTACAACTTCGTAGTTGAGAAGTTTTCATTCCAAACTATTTAAAGTTCTAAAATATTGTTTCATTTCATGGATTTTGAATTTTTACTAAATTAAAAAATTGAATGAACATTGGATTCTATACTAAGGTTATAGTTCTCAATAGTGAAAATGTTTTTTATTTATAGGTATTTAGAGTACGAAATATTTGTTTTAAGTTCATAGATAATAACATTATAATCTGACATGATAGTTTCAATATAGAAGATGGATGATGACATTCTGTAAACTAACCGTTGGCAGGGTTTAAGACTTTTTTCGGATTTACCACCCTCTTCGCCCAAAAGGTGCGAGCACGAGTGATTTGAAAATGAACATGCTGCGCCCTAGACTAGAGTCGCAAGGTGTGGAGCAAGCGAAAACCATGGGATAGATCTAGACTGCCCATACATTTAGACACAAACCACTTGACCACCAAGGGCAAAATAGTCCAGATGGTCTTCAAAGCATCGGACGGTTATGACCCCTTCATGAAATCACTCTACCTCGACTCAAGCTCTCCAATGACCCATGTGCCTCTCCGAGTCTTTCCCCAGGTTTTGAGGTCCAACCCCAAAAACCACTCTATGTATTTTTTAGGCCGAGAACACCAAAACCTCCTAGGCCATGTAGTTGTGCGCTACCATCTAATGTAGACATGTGTCCTTCATGTCTTTGGCTTGACAGTATGCCAAGTGCTTGCGATGCCTTGCCTTGACTTTGTCGACCCCAACAACCTTGACAACTTTTTGTCAATGTTGTCCTCATCACTACCTCCATGTGCTCTTGTTCTTCTTCGTGTCATATTCTAGCCATCCTTGGTTCATCCTGGAGCCTCTTGCATTTGTCCCATTATCCAAGTATCCGTGTTTGATCTCCAACATCCATGGTCCATCAAGCCAAACTCCTAGCTCGTTTGTCATTCTCCATTGTTGTCGACCAACTTAATGCACTCAACCTTGCACATTCACAAGCCAAGGGACATATTGCACTATACATATGGACTCGATATCTTAGTTAGTTAGTTGGAATCATGCTTGAACAAACTCAATCAAAGCTTGATCATCTCACCTTGACAATCACTTATCATCCTTGACATGGACATGTATCCACCTTGTCATCATAAGCGCTGAATTATTCAATAATTTAGCTCTAGGTGCCGACTAAATTAGAAGCACACACCAAATCTCAGATCATGCCTTTGACACTACGGGAGAGGCAAAATTCCCCGAGTGCCAAAAATCGGGCACTCGGGGAAGCAGATCTTCGCCGAGTGTTGCACTCGGGGAAGGGAGGATTTCCCTAGTGCCCCTAGATTCCTGGCACTCGGTAAAGCCAGACGCTCAGCAGAGACCCTCTCTCCCGAGTGCCACACTCGGGGAAGAGCAACACTCGGCGAAGAAAAATGTTACTTGACGGATATCCCACCCACGCCGTTAAAACTAAAAAAAATCTTCCCCAAGTGCAACTGGCACTCACTGTCTCCCGTAGTGTGAGGAGCCGCAAGGTGGTTTGGGTTACAAGAATACGACGTTTGTATATAACACTTATCCATCAAATTCTATACATCTTTAATTAGTACCCTTTCACAGTCACAGCAGCATTTCAAGTTTGTAAACAACTGTACGGGCAGTCATGATATCCGCAAACTAGTGAGAGGACAGGTCATGAAGAAAGCGAACGACTGAACCAGGCGCACAGAGACCTAGCTATTGCGGACAAACTGTATATCAATCTTTGTGTTCCGTGGCGATGATGGACACGCCTTTCTTCGTTTGGTAATGTTTAATGTGTCATCATCAATGATGATGCGTTTGTGCTGCAGATAGCAAGACAAGCCAACAATGTTGCACGAGGACGAGCAACTGCAACTATAAGATGCTGAAACGCAACTGACAGATCATTGGAAGTTGAGTTCAGTTAGTTATTTAACAAACATGTCGGTTAGACAGTTGCATAATTTGCACGCCATTTATTTCAGTTGAGATATATGTCTATCTGTAT
>DXKC01010631.1:0-14157 GCA_031170775.1 Cymbopogon citratus
AGAACATCTAAAAGCATTGGACCACTTTCAGCACTCCTGGTCCCTTCAGCTCCACTTTTGTTAGAAAAATCTTTCAGTTCATTCTTCCAGAAGTCCTTAGGCTGATTTACAAACAAAACAGGGAAACATTAATGGATGTTGATTCCCGAAATGCAAAAACGAAATATCAGGAACGGTCACCACTTACCAGGTTACACTCTGGCAAGTAAACTTTCATTGTATGACTTAGTTGCGCCCACTCCAAGTATTCACATACGAGTGCAGTTAGTAACCTACCTGCAAGCAACCAAAAAAAAAAAAAATCCTAGAATGTAAAACCATTCCATGTCATGTGCAGCTTGCAAAACACATGGCTAAACTTAGTACTGGGAATCATTCAAGGCCAGCGTAACAACCAACATTTGAGATATCCTTTATGGGACTTAAAAACAACATAAACATTGACAGCAAAATACATTAGGGAAATGCTTCTTTGAATTATCACCAGTGCAGAAGCATTCAAATCTAAAGAGTCACGCTAGTCATCAATCAGAAGAAAAAAACTGTGTATCTTTCAGGCTCAGTCCTAACTTGCTTGCTAAAAAATGTCACAATTCCCAGCAGGGGAAAGATTACCATGCCGCAGAATATCAACCTTTGTCCTTCTGGAATATTTTCAGAATAGTAGTATAAATGTCGACAGTCTAGTATATGAGAGAAAAGGTGTATGTGCGTACAGAGACAAGCTTTGGCTTCTTCTGCAGACATATCTGAAACAGCTGATTAGCCAGCACACTCAGAGGACAAACCTGAAGGTGAAGCATGCAGTTGCTTAGCTCGGTCATTACAGCTACCAAGCAATGCAGGATTCCCGCCATCATCATTCTCTACCACCCGATCCTCCTCTTCAATGGCTTCAAACACACTTGCTCTTAGCTCAGCCTAGTCATGCAGCCAGAAACATCATCAGGAAAGGTGGTAGAAGTATGTGCATTCAGTGGAGCATAGCATGGTTCAACAGATATAAAAAGATATAAACCTACGATAACTGTATTCATCTATGTTACACACAAATACATTCTTATGTTCAGGAAAAAGCTCTAGAGAAACTGTTGTCACTTGCAGTAAGAATCCATACATCATACCGTTGGAGTCGAAACTCAAAAGCAGCACTAAGAATTATAGGTGCAATAGTCACGACACAACACGAACAACAAGATTTCCAGTAACACAGACGTGTTTCCTCCTAACGACTGTACCAAGAATGAGTTCACCAATTGGTAATAACAACTAACAAAATAATACAAGGTGAGTCTTTTCTTCAGCAATGTGTGAGTAACCTCATATGCTCCAAACGAGTTTCACCGAAATGAGCACACGAATTGGTAATGGCAACTAGAACAACAAAAATGGACCTGGTGGAAAAAAAAAAACCTTTCTTGGGCAATGCGTGAGCATTCTTTCATATTCCTAAACAAGAACCTACCCAACAGCGCCAGGGCGCTCAGAATGTGCACATTAGAAATTGAAAAAAAAAACTTATGAGCGGATTTTTGGGAAGGAAATTGCGGAAGCGGAGGTGCAGATCCCCAAAGCGGAGGGGAAGAAAAGCTAGATCCGTGGGGCGTTGGTGAGGCACCGGATCAATGGAGGGATGTGGGAACGAAGAAAAGAAGTGGGAAGTACGAACCCTAATCTTGGCGAGGACGCCCTTCTTCTCGAGGGTGCGGGTGACGAGCGTCTTGAGCTCCATCATCTCCCGGGCGTAGTCGTCCATCCGCGCCTGAAATGAAGTCTGGGGATCGCGAGTGGGAGCACGGAGGAGCGGAGGGAGCAGAAGCAGTGCAGTTGTCGTCAAACAGAGAGGAAGAGGGTGAAAGGGAGATTGCAGATCGAAGATGAACACGACAGCGCCAGAGGTTGGGGAACGGGGTAGGCTAAAGGTTGACTGACAGGTGGGGCCAAATAATTTTAGCATTTTTATTCCGATATTATTACACTTAGTAGATTATTAGTTACGTAAACAAAAAAATCTCTTTTTTTTTAAAAAAAAAAGCTATGAGCCATTTGTCCAGTTTTCAACTTCATCTATGCCAAATGAGCATCCAAGTGAGCAGATTCCACCACAAGAAACTCAACCAATTGATTGACTATCAATGTTTATGCATTATTTATTACATACTACATATATGTCTGTGTATTGCAATATGAGCAATAATAGATTTGAATTGTGGTAACTTTTTGAGCATGTCTCATGTACGGGATATGGAGGATGTGAGAGCAATCTAATGGAAGAAACTTTTTTGTTTGGACGGCGATGATATCAGTATATGTGGCAAACATGGAGATTAACTGCTCAAACTAATGTTTTTGAGGCGCTATGGCGTGGCACGACGGCCGACCCCCTTCATAATACCTAGGCGTTTGTGACGGACGCCTAGGCGACGTTATATACACATTATAAGGCATACTATAATCATGTTAAGATATATAATGCTACTACAAATCATACCATAATATTGCCAAACCGAAATCTCATCACTCAATAGCAATAAAGTAGTCTCTAATAACGTAATATAATTTAGTGACTACTGTTGCCAGGGCAAAACAAATTATCCCTCCCTAATTATAAAGAGAGAAAATTTTCTGCCAAAATCTATGTGTGTGCCATACTAATCGGACTATGGATCTTTTTCTCTGCCCGCCAAAAAAACGTTTAACTTTTTCCTCCCCTCCTCTCTCCTATCGTAAAGGACCTACTTTCCTCCCTTCCTCTCTCCTACCCTAAGACTGGTTGCACCGCGCTCCTGTTCATCCTGGAGTACACTCTTACAATAAAACCAGCTGCACTGGCTATGGTAAAGCATGCGCTACAGTTCCGGTCGGCCTGCACATACGATAATCTGAGCGCAGTGCCGGACCTGCGCTATCATGCATTGGGACTCGCCACAGAAAGGTCACAGGGAGGGCGTGGGAGAGGAGAGGCGTGCAGATTGGACAGACATGACGAACCCCATTATTTTCACACACTAAAAATGTTTTAAATCACGAACCATAAAACTAAACTAAATTCCGATTTCACCATTAAATTTATTTCAATAAATTCTTCAAAACAAGATCTCACTTGAATATGTTTAGATAAAATTTATTTATAAACGTATGGACCCCATTTAAGATAGAGTATGAAATATAAAGGATGATGGGTGCGGAAGAAACATGTATAGAGGAAAAGAATCTTGATGACTAGTCAGATAGAGAATGAATTTAGAGAACGATGAGTGCAGATAGCCTAAGGACCTGCTTCTCTCCGGTCTCCTCTATTCTTGTAGCCTTTTCTCTGCCTCTCATTGTGTCAACGTTTAATTTTTGCATCCCCTCCTCTCTCCTACCGTAAAGGACTCCCGGTAGTTGGACTCCGTAAAGGACTTCTCCTCTTGTAAATAAATTCTATTAAGAATAGATCACATTTTGGTCATTGCACTAAGCAGAGTCCATCACGGAGTGATGGATAAAACAAGGATTAAGTCCATTTTTGACCCCTCAACTCTTGCCGTGGTCTAATTTATACCCCTAACTCCTAAACCGTCTAAATTAAGACCCCAAACTTACAAAACCATGCAATTATGGACCCTAGGCTGGTTTAGAGCTGTTTTGGGATGACGTGGACATGGTTTTAACTGCCACTGTGGCATTGACGGCCACGTTGGCATCCTCTCTCACTCTCACTGTATTAATGGTTAGAAAACTAACTGAGCATAGTTTATTTTCTCTGCATGTTTTTATTTGAGCTTTTAATTGATGCCTGTCTCTTTCGTGTAATTAAACTATTAATTAACTTGTCTGCTACACAACTCTGAAGCATGTTCGTCTCCGTGCCGGTTACTGTTAGCAGCGGCGATTTTCTTAACGATTTCCATGCATGGCATTTGAGCAGCTCATCAGCTTGGCCCAAGTATGCAGAAAGCTGAACCATTAAATCAAACATTATCGGCCCTCGGTTCTGTATAAATGCTCACCAACATGTCATGATCTTTTTTTTTTTGCATCCCCTCGATGCGTTAAGACAGAGCACTAGTGTAGTCTTAAGCCATCACGTCCATTTTTATCAAGGATGCAGCTATATTACGGCCGGCCGTAATATAGTCCATCCGCACGGCCTTCCTTTTTGGAAAACGTGCAACTGCTAGATATACTTTTTAGGAAAGATGCATCCGCTGGCTTCCTCCTGCTTCCTTTTTCTCACCGTCCCAGCTTTGCCCGTGCGGGTCCCAGAACCCCAACCACGTTGGGTTGCCAGAAGAGGCAGAACAAGCTAGCTGCTCCTAGTTTTTTTTTCCCTCACGCTTTTTGCCTCCCCCAACAAGCTAGCTGCTCCTAGATTTGCCTGACATTATTTAGCTCATATCCCAAAAATTACAAATTTGATACATCAACCCAAGCAAAGATGAAAATCAAATATTAAATGTTCATTACACGTCATTTTGGGCATCCTGAGATGTTTTGTATAGCAATTCATTATACGTGTCATTCTAGACATCTTGAGATGTTTTATATAGCAACTCAGGCATCTTATAGAATGTATAGACGAAAAAGTAGATATTATGTACTGCTCTGATAGAAATACATCTTGTTTGCACTAAACCTCCTTGTGTTGCTAACATATATACTGACAAACCATACATATCCCGATTGCTGATGCACATGGCTCTCTTTGTTCATTTGATCTCATGTAGACTATCACACCTGCAATTAAAAAATGTTAAAAAGATTTGAGGGTTACAGCAATTAGATGTCGAATAACATATATAAGCATTTTTAACTTTGGTCTATGCAAATGCATTGAAACATGAGGCACAGCACACAATATAGCATGTTACTGAACAAAAAAATGCATAACCTTGTGTGTTATTTTGCCTAATTCAGTACACTATTATTGTCTGATGAGTTTAAGTTGCCTACATGCCATGATACAGGCCGCATATATTTATGCTTACTATCTTGCATGCAAGTGATCATCATATAAGTGTATAAAAAATAAAGATCTGAATGAGTATCTCTAGATTTGCAACAAAAGTCTAAGTTGCTTATTTAGGAGCACATCGTTGCCTAACAAAAATAACTTAAATTGTCTAACACTCAGCACTGAGTCTGATATCAGGCTATGGTTCGCATCTCTGATGAGAATAACCTGCCCAACAGGCTATTAATATCAAGCAATTTAATATCATCATTAATCTAATATCATTAGTTAAGCAATTAACTATCACTAGTTAAGCAATTTAATATCACCAGTTAAGTAATTTAATATCTTTGGTCAGGCGAGTTATTAGTAATCTGGTAGCAATTACGTGTGTCCAATACCCAAAAATTGCCTATAACCTCTAATAGACTAGAGCAAAACTGGCTAACAGTGTTGAGCGTACTTTTTTGTGTAATGGACAAAAGAAGAGGAAAATGCGAAGGTGCTAACATGCAAGGCTGCTAGGAAAAATAGGTGAGACCGGATTGCTCACCCTTGTGTGCTGTCATCCACCTTGTTGCTTATGCACTTGATCATAGATGGCCCCGCCGCTTGCAACCACAGCTCTACAGGAACATGGCTCTGCCCGCCTTAGCTTTGCCCAGCATCTGGCAAGAAGGAGACAAAGAGGACACTGATTAAGCATTCCGAACAATTGGAAGACAACATAGACTGCACAGGAATCATATTGTTCAATTGATAAAGCCTAGGAGCATACCACTGATCTTCAAATTTATGAAGCCTAACACAGACAAACACACGACTATTCATGTAAAAGCAATGGCAGTTTAAGTGTCATTCATTAGACAACAATGTCTTATTAAATAGGCAATTTATGTATTCTGAAAAAGGAAGAATATTGTCAGTGTTTGTTTACACAGCCCTTGATGACTGGGACAGTACAGATATCAAGTTACAGGTTCAGATACTTGACACATGCACAAATATGATCATCCTCCTATTAGATATGGTCTGATGCAGCAAGCACTTGAAATGGCAACAATAAAAGAATAAGAAGCTGCTACCCGCTACCTGCAGCTCATGGCCAAGCTCTAAATGGCGCTTGACTGGTTGACAATAACTCTGAAGGATTGCAATACCCTACAAACAAGCAATACCCTACAAATATACATTATAGGCTAATGATACTCTATACGTAGTACTACATAAACAGAAATTTTGAGACAAGCAATAACCCATAAAAATCATGATTCAACTAGTCCTATGCATAAATGCACAAGAACTAGAACAACATTTTAATTAGTGTTAAGAATTAGGCAATAATATGGTTACAAATTAAGCAAAACAAGTTCATTAGCTAAGCAAAATAGTGTTAAGAATTAAGCAATAATATGGTTATAAATTAGGAAAAACAGCATGGTTGATAAAAAAAGTAAATAATAGTGAAGCTACAGCAATGCATAAGAAGGAACCTTACATTATTGGAGAAGGACAGAATAACAACGAGAATGAAATGGTACTTACAGTTGGGTTCACTCGTCGCTAGTGCCCCAATATGCTCCCCACTGATCGGCTCAGAGAGGAACCATAAGCACACAGAAAAATCTGATAATCACAAAAAAGAAGCTAAAATATGTACATGAGAAATTGCCTATTTTTCCACTCCAAATTCCTAGCACCCAATGATTAGAAAGCATATACGGTTTTGTATCTGGAGAAGTAGATTTTTTTTGTCAGAAATATGACCAAAGCAAAACAAGTTGCTTCATCGATGCTGCAATTGCACAAGCTAAAGTTCAGTCAATAAGCAGGCTAGCAATTACAGGAATGTGAGCTGCTGCAGGTTGCCGAGTCCAGTGGGATGCTTCTTGTGAAGCTACAGCCAGCTTTTTTTTGAGCAATAGCTACAGCCTGCTTAAGCTTTGGTTATTTGTGTGTGTTGGATAAGGAAAAACAGGATCGAAGATAAAGACAATGTAGTGCATATAGTGTGGTAAGCTGTGCAAGGTTCCCAATTGTAGCAGGCATCCGACGACCATTGAGACCGATGTTTGAATCATTTCTTTCACATTATAATACCACATTCGTGTATATCTTGTTTCATTTTTGGCAACTTGGCCTTATATTAACATAAGAACCAAAGAGACTAGCTAATCCATGGTAATGATACTTCACTAGTATATTATTAGTCACTACCTACAATCTGCCAGACTTGAATTGGTCAGCCTTAGCTCGACCGGTGACGCCTGAAGAAAGCAGAGTTTACTTTGCAAGGTAGCTACAACCTTAGATGCAAAGTGTTCAGCGCTCTGACCGATTCAGAATATTTATACCCTGAATCGTCTGAAACCCCTGAAACACAAACGATCGTCCAGCCTCAGGTGACTTACAGGTACACGAGCTGGGTGAGTTGTCCGATGCTGGGAGCATCGAGGGGAAGCCGACGAGATCCACCACTGTCGCTCAGAGGAGGGCTGAGGCCACCGCTGGTCGAGGGAGAGCGCCACCGGTAGGGGAGATAGCCTCGATGGTTGAGGCACCAGCGTCATGGGGCCGCCGCGTGGGGTGAGCCACGCTGTCTCCGTGCGGGATCCATTGTGCCTGGGGAGCCGCTCGCCGTGCTAGTGAGGATGGAGTTGCCGCTGTAGATCGAGGCGATGGAGGACGTCGTCGGCGAGATCCACGGCTGGCTGGGGAGCTCTGGCCAGCGTTTGGGGAGGAGCTGATGGCGCGCGGAGAGCGGGGAAGAGGAGAGGCGCGGCGCGAGGCAGCACAGACTGGCGGAACGGCGATTGGAGCGGAGGGCGGACACGGAGGAGCGCGATGTGGCGGTGGCTGGGTCGTGCCGTCGCAGGGTAGGGGTCGTGCCGTCGGGAGATGGAGGGGGCCGGGATGGGCTAGCCGCCGGCTCCGGAGAGACGACTAGCGGTGCGCGGTGACGAGGTGGTGGAGCTCGTCGGGGTTAGGGTTGTTGGCACCACTAGATCAGGCTGTGAGGGGGAGGAGGCGGCGGCGAGCAAGGGAGGGGTCGGCGCCGGAGGGGGAGGGGCTGGTGTCGATGACGAAGGGTGGCCGGCGGCGAGGTGGACCCCATCAGGCTAGGGTTGGAGCGCGCGAGGTGGGATGTGCGACTGAGAAATGGAGGTGGGGATTGGGACGAAGTGGAGGCAGGAAGTAGAACACCGAGCGAGAGGAGGTCTGGACCGTCCGAACGATGCGCGTCGGGTTGGAGCTGCCGTGCAATGTAACAAACGCACGGCCGGCCGTCCTAAAGTCTTTACCTAAAAATATTTATTCGCTTTGGATGGGTGCATGGTGCTAAGCCAATGGTGGTGGTTGGGCGGTGGTGGTGGGCCGTTTGACAAGGACAACGCAACAGCCGGCGTGTATTTATTCACACTTTATTACTCCAGCGATGACAATTGAGAATTGACACGATAAAACGAGTGGACCGGCGGCATGCGCGGAGTTTTCCATATGTACGCCTCCTCGGTTGCCTTCTTTCTATTATAAATAGCAGAGATGGGAACGGTGTTTTCTCCGTTTTCTACATCCTCCTCTAGTCCTCTGCCCTCCCGCTCCCTGAGCCTGATTCACAAGGTCAAGACCCATCGCGCCGGTCGCTGCCGGCATGCATCGTGCCGGCCATCTTCTTCCACGGCCGGCGGTCTGCCCCGATGCTCAGTGGCCCGTGCGGTGCCCTTTGCCGGCGCGATGGCCGTCCCCACGCGGGCGACCTTCTCCGGCGCGGCGACCGTCCCGGCACGGCGGCACGGGCGGCCTTGCTTGGCGCGACAGCCGTTCCGACGGAGAGCTGCTTCCACGCCGCAGTCGATGCCGCCGGTGCGGGTGGATCTCCTAGCTGGGCTCTCCATCGTCGCGGGGCGCGGTGGCCTATCTCGGCGCGGCGGCGCTGCACCGGCGACAGCCCTGCCCCGGTGATAGGCGCGGCCACACGAGAACGGACACAGGCCAAGGAAAGCCCGGCTTGGCTGAGATGGGCCGGCCCAACGCTCGGAGGCCCTTGGATCTCTTGCAGATGAGGCCCAGCGGTCGGAGGCCCTTGGATCTCCTTCAGAGGAGTCGCAGCGCTCGGAGGCCCTTGGATCTCCTTCAGAGGAGGCGCAGCGCTTCGAGTCCGTTGGATCTCCTTCAGGTGCGCCGTCCAGCTGCGTCCCAGTTGCCCACTTGCCCTCACCTCGGCCTGACGCCGCCGCCGCAAACCCCACCAAACCCCCGTGCTCGCTCCTCGGTCCGACGCCGCCGCCGCAAACCCCAGCAACTCGTGCTCGCTCCGCCGCGGTGCCATCCCACTCGCCGTCGCCATGTCGGGAGACGCCCCACTCCGTACTATCAGCAAGCTGAAAAAGGTACTCTCCTTCGCCAGATCTGGGGGTTTTAGTTGCTCATCTAATCCCTATTCTGTTCCAGTACGTGATCCCCGCTGGATTTGACATCCTCCTTGGGGGCGCTGAGGCGGCTGCCCTCCAGCTGCAGCTAAAGGAGAGGATACGCTCGCTACAGCTTCATCTGGATCAGTACCGCCAGTACGAAGCGATCTTACAGAGCTCGAAGAGGTTGGAGAATTATCTGTTCCAGGAGTATTGCTCAGGTAAGAAGATCACCCTACATGTTTACTTCCAGTTTGTGATTATGTTATCATATTTCGTTGACAGTATTTTGTTGATATGGAATGCACTGTTTAACCTGGCAGACTCAAAATCGTAACTCTGCCTCATGTTGTAAATAGGGTTCTTTGCATGTAATGGTTTTAGCAGAATATGATGTTTTGTAACATGTATCACTGGATTTGTCCTCATGTTGTTATTGTAGACAATTCATTGCTTCACATGCATTTTAGTAAAATGGGTTGCCTTGCATCTATCTGTTCTAGCAGGATGGTATATTTTTTTGTAACATGTATCACTGAATTTGTCCTCATGCTGTTATCGTAGACAATTAATTGCTTCACATGCATTTTAGTAAAATGGGGTGCCTTGTATGTATCTGTTCTAGGAGGATGGGATGGTATATTTTGTAACATGTATCGCTGAATTTGTCCTCATGTTTTTAGTGTTGATAATTCATTGCTTCATTTGCATTTTAGTAGAATGGGGTGCCTTGCATGTTCTAGCAGAATGATATGTTTGCTTTACCTGGTATTTCGCAGCATGCCAGTATCAGTTTGTGTCAATTTCCTAATGTTGTTATGCTGCAGCTGCTCAGTTCCCTTATTTTGTTATGATGCAGAGGAAAAACAAGTGGTTCGCAGGGAGCATTCTGAAGTGCTGGCAAGTATGAAAGATATTCTCAAGCTGGGCGTCGTCCCCCTCCCCATGCAGAAACAAGACAGTTTAGAACTTGTCCGGGTTCTCGAAACTCCGTACCTACTCACCCAGGCCGCCCATGACATTGCTGCAGAGGCCGAGACAGCCGAGGCATGTGCTGTTAGACTTGCTAAGGAGGCTGCTGTTGATCCTAACAACCAGCAGCTGGCTGGACGTGCTGAGGAGCAGCAGGAGAAAGCCGCAGCACTCCGGGAATCATCCGCCTTTGCAGAAGCTGCGGCTGCTGATGAGGTTGAGCGTCTAACTGCAGTCGATCAGGATGAAATGGATCGCCATGCTGCTTTTGAAGCTGAGTATGCGAAGGGAGTTGCTGACCGCAAGGAGTGTGATGAGCAGAAGTATGCCGCCTATAGGGCTGAGAAAGCTGCAGCCGGCCAGACCCCTCGTTCAAAGCTCTCAGTTCTTTCTGGGATGCGCACTCCTCCACGTGACAAGGGCCCCTGGATCCGCAAAGGACTTCGGTTCACTGTTGCCGCCGACACGTCTGCTGACCAGCGCCATGCAGACAGAAGGTGCAACCGCCTGCACCGCCGTGATGACTCCCCTACCAACCATTGCCACAGCGCCCCGGCTGCTGCAGGTTCCAGCGCCCCGGCTGCTGGTGCAGGTGCCAGCGCCCCGGCTGCTGGTGCAGATGCCAGGAAGCGTGGCCGTGACCCCTCCTCTGGAGCAGGTGGCAGCCAGGGTCGCCGCCGTGTGGGTTGACCCCTCCTCTGGAGCAGGTGGCAGCCAGGGTCGCCGCCGTGCGGGTTGACCTCTTGGAAGCATACCTGCTGAGGCAGTTTTGAGATAACATGTACCTAGCTACTTCCCTGCGCGGATGATGTTGGTCGTAGTTTTGAGAACATGTACCGCCTTCCGATTTGCCAAGACCTTGGACCCTTATGCTAGCTGTTGTGTGTCTGTTTTGTGGGATTTGTGTCTTGTCAGGTAATTTTGGAAGTACTGGAACCGAAAGGCAAAATATCTTATTTTTATCATGTCGTGGTATCCATTTATGTATGTCCCAAACTTATGAACTGCCGTTGTTTGACTGTTTTTCTTTTCTGAGAACTATGTCCTCTGAAGTATGAACAAGAGCTGTATGTATGAAAAATGTGTTGTGCACTGCTGCCCTGTCCACTTGTTTGTGCAATGCTATTTGAAATTTCTAGCTGATGTTGTCTATTCATGGATGGGAGTTTTTTGAGGAAGGGATGGGAGTGGCTAGTATCATCCAGATAAGTGTCAATAGGAACTAGGAACAAGCTGTCTATTGATTATTGCGCATAACCTATTAAGCCACTGAATTGTCTACTGTTCCTCTACAGTATATATTGCATTCAGCTACTCTGTCTTATTCAGCTACATGCCATACAACAGCACTCGTGTAATGCCATTATAACAAGATACTGTGTTTTGGCTAGAGATTGTAATGGCATATGTACTGTGTGTGTGTAGAGAGCATTCTTAGATATGGTCTGCCACCATCATTCCTGGTAATTGTCTCTGCTATCTGACTTTGTGATGGTCAACTATATCTTTCATGTCTTGTCTGAAATTTCTATTGCATCAGTCTGCCGTTCTAGCTCCATCTACTAAGAGTGAGAAGAAAGTAAGGAGCATCTTAGAGGAGCTCAGTGTTTGGAGTGCACTAGTACATTGTTAAGTCACATCGTTTGTCTTGTTTTTCACTAAATGCAACATTTGAATTACAGTATTATAGCGTAGATCGATCACCATGTAATATTTGTTCTTGTAACATACTATTACTGTAATAAAGCCCATGTCAAACAATTCAGATAGCCGGCCACCGAGATATGGATTTTAACCGCCGAGGCTTTATCTAAATGGTTTCGCGAAGTTTCCAATCATGCTTGTCTTGATTGCCACCTCCAAGAATTTCAAGAATGATTTCGAATGGAAAAAACAGAATTTCTGGAATTCCTCAAATATTTTAATCAAACCCAAAACGTTAGGATAACCAAAAGCACATATAGGATACATGTTGACTAAATACTGGGATTACATGAATTCCTTAACAATGCCTTTATATAACCTCTTGACTGATTTTACCAATCAGGAAGAACTATAGTGTAATTAACCTCTCTTGGCTGATTACTGCTGACGTGTTCACGGAGCTCTCGACAATGCATTTGCGGGACGACCGCCTCAACAAAATAGGCCCTTCTTCGCTCAATTTAGTTAAGAAATCACGAATCGGTGGACATCACTTGGTCTCCTGGGCCCAAACGAAATCAAATACAAAGCCTTCTTCGTTGGAGAATAATAATAATTAGATAAAACCTTCAACTTCAACTATTGCAGCCGATACTGCCTCGGTGTTGGTGTCTTGTTCATCTCCCTCGGCCTCGGTACTGGGCACCTCAACTCTCGTCTTCCTTACACAGAACATCGCCAAGTGGATGTCACCTGCAATACATCGATGCAGAATGCAAATTTCAGAGTTCACACATAACATAATTGATAAATTGGACGGGATCGTTGGATCCAATACAAACCAAAGATGAGAAAGCTGCTGGGGTCGATGTGCACGGGGAATCCAGGGTTGGTGCTGTCCAGGTCCGTCACCAGCAGGCTCCCACCCTTTCCTCTCCAACCGAGCATGCGTGCCTGAAACTGCAGGCAGGGCAACATGTATATGGTCAGATTGCTTGCTGCTTGTGTGGTCCCTGGCTGGCTCCTGATTCCTAAACGAACTTAATTGGCATGACATTCCATATATTTCTTTCCATTGCGTTGTTACATTACATCCATGGTTGCTTATCATCGATTCCAGGCTGAATTGATAGAGTGCCTACAAACAGAGTCAGTGACTGAGAATCAGTGACTGCACTCTTGCAAGAACTGACCATACCTGTGGCAATGGGGAGGACGATGTCAGCCTTCTCAGCAACTCGGCCAACGGTTACCGCATCCTGAAACGAACACCGATATTCTTACTGTCAAGGTTACTAGTAACATGTTTGCAGGCACAGTGCATACAGTATATGATATTGCTCCCAGGCTGCTAATGTTATCTCATCCTCCATTGGAAACCAAATAAGAGTTAAAACTCTCAAGGAGACCTGTATCATGTTGCAGTTACAAGTACATATACATGCTATCTTTTAAGATAAATAAAGGCAAATGTATGCCTTGGATGCCAAGCTATTGTCCACACCACATCAGTTCGAGGATATGGCTAGTATGCTGAATAAAAGCACAATGCATGATGATATGTCAACATATGGAAAAAATGAATGTACTTGCTGAGACTATCTTGATCGCGCCAGGCCGTGCAACACTAGCCAATGTGACGCCAATTGTCATCACCTGCAATTGGTAACAGGAGAATATAACGGTGCTGAGCTCCGCTTCGCCTAAAAATCGAAGGATGATTGGGAGTGAGAGATCTAGTAACAGTCAATCTTAGTCTCATCCTTCATGCTTCATGGAATGTTTGGTGGGATCAATTTGAGAATTGTTCTTGCTGGTTTTTCTTCCATTTCCTAGCAGGAACAGACCCTAGTGGTCAGGTCAGCTTGGTTCTGGCTAGGCTGATCGCATCTCAAGGGTTGCATAGCAAAGCGGAGGAATGTTGCAATATATGATGACCTAGGAGCTGATAGGGTTCTGGCTAGTCAATTTATAGTCTCATCCTTCAATCTTAGTCTCATCCTTCATGCTTCTTGGAATGTTGCAACGACTTCATTCCAAGAAGGGCTTATCTGATGAGGACATCACTTCTACAGATACAACCACACAACCTACACCTATAGTACCATCTTCTACACCACCTGAAGCTAGGCCAACAATTCACAAAGTTTACACAAGAAGGAATCACAATGTGCTCCTAATTAGGAACCT